>BBSZ01007516.1:0-15958 GCA_000981365.1 Subanguina moxae | reverse complement strand
CTGGAGTAGCTGGGGTAGCTGGTAGAGCTAGACTAGCTGGTAGAGCTGGAGTAGCTGGTAGAGCTGGGGCAGCTGGAGTAGCTGGGGTAGCTGGTAGAGCTAGACTAGCTGGTAGAGCTGGGGCAGCTGGAGTAGCTGGGGTAGCTGGTAGAGCTAGACTAGCTGGTAGAGCTGGAGTAGCTGGGGTAGCTGGTAGAGCTAGACTAGCTGGTAGAGCTGGGGCAGCTGGAGTAGCTGGGGTAGCTGGTAGAGCTGGGGCAGCTGGAGTAGCTGGGGTAGCTGGTAGAGCTGGAGCGGCCAAAGTTGGCAAAGCTAAGCATATCCCCTCCAGAAGTATATAGCAAACAACTACTTTGTAAAACATTATTATCGGAGAAGTCAGCAAAATGAAAGTGATTGTGGATACAATTGACAGGCCCTTTATAGTGGTGGGTAGTGAGTGGTTCATTGTTCAAGCATCATCATACGCTCTCAAAAACCAAAATTAGATTCGTAAAAGTTATTGACCTTCAAAATTAATCCCCAGACTGTTTAATAATGCAATCAAGCAAACATAATCCACAGTTTGTCACGGAAAATATCTGAATTTTGTGTAATATTTTTGTTTGCCAGTTTTTGTGAGCATCTCGATCACATTGAACTATGAACTGGTACCGTTTCAAATTCTTTATTTTCAGTATCAAGGCTTTTTTATAAAAGAACATCATGGACAATAGATAAAAATATATAATTACAGTTGAACTTCGGTTATCCAGAACCCTGACCCTGATTTGGTTGGCCGGCAAAGAAATAAAGGAAAACTTACCTCTAGTTATCCGGCACCCTGAGGCCAGTCCCTAGGGGTGCTGGATAACCGAGGTTCAACTGTACATTATATATAGTCAAGAATAGACAGATTCCCAGGGTCGCAATGTCATCTTTTAGCCAGCAAATGTTATAAAATGTTCTACAACACAAAATCAAAACTCTAACACGCTTTTCTTGTAGCGGTCAGCAAGTTTAGTTACAAATGAAGCAATAAAAAATTAAAAACAAAATGCATGAAGTGACCTAAAAGTGGATGTTCGGCACGATCAAACCAGCTCTATACAAAATATAGAAGGAAAACTGAAAATCCTTTAAATGTTTTTGCTTTATTATTGGCAGGAAACAAAGTGTTTGTATGCACGGGACTACCATTACCAGAGCTTTCGCCATTCACACCACTTATATACACAGTGTCCTGTGCAGCTATTGTTAAACTGGGATTGTTTTTAGTAAACTCAGCCAGTTCTGCTCTATTCATTTTTTTAGGTTTTCCTGAACAGTCAATATAATGCACAACATCTTCCTCTCCAAATATACCCTCATTTGTTTTGCCATTAATATACTCTCTTAATTGGGATCCAGTGATGGTTTGAGGAATTATCAAGTTTATATTTTTCCACTTTGTTCTTCTTCCACTTTGCCGATATTGAACCTGTATTTCAACATTATCTAAATTATTCTTATGTATACATATTTTACAGCTTTTTATACGCTAAAAACAATTAATTTTTTCATCCCAAACTTTCGATATTTTGCCTTTGAGACCCAATTAATATCAACTTTGAAAAATATGTCTTTGGGTGTACGGGCTGATCAAAAAAAGACCGTATTTTCTCTAATAGAGCCGCACCCCCCTTATTCAAAATTGTATTTTTGGCCTATTTTTTTTAGCGAAGTCTTAGGCATGTTACCACCTGATTTCTAGCTAAGATAATAAGCTACAATTTAACTGGTGATTTGCTTGGGAGTCGTCTGCAAAAGATAGGTCAAAAACACAATGCGAAAAACACAATTTTGAATAGAGGGGTACGGTAGCAACATTTTTAGAAAGTTCGGTTGTCTATGTATTGTTTATATTTCTAAATAACTATGATGAAAAAAAATAAAAAAAATTTTTATTATGACCAGACCAATGAGACTCTTTTTTACCTTTGTTAATCTGGAAATATGTCAATCCCTGAAATGTTCGTGGTTGATCATCATTTGGAAACAATTCATTTTTCTTTCTACGATTTTCACTAATTATATACACATCATCGTCATCAGCTATGTTATAGTGGCCATTTTGTTTAGTATACTCACCAAACTCTGATTTACTCATTTTTTCAACACGACCACGTGTAGTCAAATATTGAATACATTTTGTATTTTCAATGTCCCCAAATGGACTTTTACCATTAATATACTCTCTTAACTGTGATCCACTGATGGTTTGAGGAATTATCATTTGTATCCATTGCCTAGATCCACCGTCTGGTGGATAATATGAGACTTCCGCTCGCACATTATCTAAACAATACTTTTATAAACACGGAAGCATACTTTATGAACACAGACCCTATTTTGTTTTGCCACCTTACTAATCAGGCTTCACTTTCATTCGTATGTCAGCCATGTTTTAGATTTAGTTTTATGATTAAAAGATACTCGAAACCTTCCATGTGTGGAAATTACTCAAGTGTTTCATGTGCGTAAAAATAAACAAATCTTAACGGATCTTTTCCTCGAAAAATAGACTTAAAAAGCAACTACAATACGTGCAATGCGCTAGACATACAGCAAGCAAAATTTGTACAAGGAGGGCAACCGTTGTTATCATTGTTAATGCACACAACAAAAACTTAGGGAGTGGGGTTTCCGCTTTTCTAGTTTGTCATTGCGTGTATATTGCAAGTATTTCAAGGAATTGTCTGCTTTTATGGCTAGCCCAATTAGTCTTTTTACCTGTATTTAATCGAAAATGTGTCAATTCCCCAAATGTTCTTGGTTGATTATCATTGGAAAACAACTCATTATTGCTACCATTTTCAGTAATTATATACACATCATCGTCTTCATCTATTTCATAGTGGCCATTTTGTTTAATATAATTGTCAAACTCTGATTTATCCTTTTTATCATCATGACTACTTGCAGACAAATATTGCACACTGTCTATATTGCTGATGCCCTTAAATCCTTTTTTACCATTAACATACTCTCTAAACTGTGATCCACTGATGGTTTGAGGGATTATCATACACATGTGTTTCCTAGGTCCACCATCTTGTGGATAATAAGAAATCTGCGCTCGCACATTATCAACAACCTTTATATCTAAAAGTTTTGAACCTTTTAAATAATGGTTTCATCAATCAACTGACCTTTTCTTCCAAAAATTCCAGAAAAACAACTACAAAGGCTACAATGCGTGTTATTCACTAGACATATAGCAAGAAAAACTGTTAAATTGGAAAACAAGACAAACATATCGCAATAGTAAAGGTTGTTGACGAATAAAATATGATAAAAGCATTGCTATCTCCATGTTTTATATGTACAACTTGTTTGTCTTATTCTAATAGACTACAACTGCTCTGGCATGGAATATAACGCGAAATACAGAGGAGAAAAATACGCGAGACGTATGTACCTATCTCAGAAATGAGACTTCTATCATAAAAGGCCCTATAAAAGCTGTCTTGCTTTGCTTCATATTGACTGTTTTCGGATGAAAAAAGACAGACATTGGTTTAAATAAGGTATAATAAGCAAACAAGTTGTTAATTATTATGCGATATACCGTATAACCTCTATTAATCCTCCCCCCTCTCTCGTTACGACGGTCGGTGGTCAACCATTTTTTACGGCTCAACCACCCGATAATTGGCTACTGACACCATACTCAAAAATGTAGCCCTGAATTTCAGCTAAATTCTGAGTATGGTCTCAGTACCCAATTGTCGGGCGGTTGAGACGTAAAAAATGGTTGACCACCGATCGTCGTGACGAGAGAGGGGGGAGGATTAATAGAGGTTATACGGTAGTTATGCAGACAAAGTGAAAATTAGCACCAAATGGAGAATTACAAAAAACAAAAAAATAAAATTAGATTCACATAGTAAAGGATAGAGTAGTGGCAGGACAAAAACAAGGAATTTTGCGTCTTCTACAGATCTGAGTCAGTGATCTCTTCAAAGCTTTCGTTGTCAAAAGGCATTTGGTACTGAAAAACACATACAGTGACTATAAAGAAGAAAAAATAGGAAATTTTTAACAACCAAACAATTTTAGGGGATGCAACCAACTCACTAATACCCAAAGCTTTTATACTACTCAAAGAAGGAACAAAGTTTGTGTTGGGGGAGAAGCTTGTCTTAATTTTTTTCTCCTCAAATGCCTTCTGCGAGTGAATTTTCTCGGTAGTAGTTCATAGTTCAAATTGATCATTTAACAACTTACTGAAAACATACTTACTGAAATTATTTTGTATAAGCTTTCCAAGTCAGTTTCACTTCTGTTTTCATGGATGCTCAAATCTTCACTGATAATTGAGTTTGCTTTGCTTATCTCCAAACTTTCCATTGCTTTTGTAGACACAGAGTCATCGAATTGGAATGTCGGAGACTGGAAACAATAATTTTTTAAGGCTTACACCTAATTTACATTGCATTTACATTGCATTGGTGGTCCTGCAGTATTTCTGCAGCTATGGATTGTAGGAAGAGTGACAAGATCACAGCCTATAAATAAACATTTGACATCTTTGGGTATTTACCATTTCTAAGCAATTATTGCATACTGAAAACGATTAAAGAGTTGTTTGCTTCACTTTTTTATCGTAGAAAATGGTCACCGTAAATTGTAAAAAATTTTAGTTTGGGGAACCAAGACATTTTTTTTGCTGGACCCGTCATCTAGTGTAGTATCGTGGGAGAATTTCTTAGAAGTGCTCAAGACACAAAGATATAAAATCTAAAAATGCACAATCATTCCCCCACGTGCATAGGTTCCTATGTTAAAACCTGCTTATGAGGGTAAAAATGGGCGGTAGGTGATATATATAGCACGGTAGAGTCAAACTTCATTGATACCTGATCAGTGTGTAGGGTGATTACACCAAACTCATTTTTACCAGCCAAATATTCAATTTGAAAGGTCATTTCCGAATCGGTCTGATCATTTGTGGGGTTACTAGTGTTTAAGTGGTTTTGGGACACCCTCCAGACACGAATCCTTTAACAATGTAGAATTAAATGGGGATAAGAATGAAGTTACAAAAAGTTGCCTTGTTGATCGCAGAATGGATTGCACCATAATGCCCTGCAAAAATATTCATCTGCTTCACAAGTTTGGCCCAAAAATACAAGAAGAGCCTTTTCATAATTTGGTCTTACATTGTCTTCATATTCCAGCACAATCTGCCTTCGTCCCACCTTTAGTTGGCAAAATGTATTGAGTTGAGGAAAGTCAGAAACAACTGGTTTTAACAATTCGTAGCCATAATTAGGTTGTAGATGACACACACGAACAAACTATACAAATAATTTTGATACCATACTTTTTACAAGAAAGACTAA
Organism: Subanguina moxae; assembly: GCA_000981365.1. NCBI lineage: Eukaryota > Metazoa > Nematoda > Chromadorea > Rhabditida > Anguinidae > Subanguina > Subanguina moxae. Next base: position 10,592 of record BBSZ01007516.1, on the reverse strand, counting down.
ACAAACTTGTTTAAGATTGCCTTCTTCTTGAAGAGTGCTTAGCTTATCTTTAGTGCCTGTGGAAATTCTCATTAGGTCTCGTTGAACATCATTTAAAGCCTATAAGGAAACGTTTTCGAAAACTAGTGCTTCTCGAACATTACTTGTAAAAACAGCAATTTTAAACATCCAGGGTCATCTAGCAAAGGCTCTTCCACAGAAGGATCCCACGTGACTCTCCTAATCGTAATTTTGTGAAAAACGCCGGACTCAGTGTTTTCTCTGTTGGCTAGTTGTTGGGAAATGAAAGGTGACTCAAAGTTCTTTAGCCAACGGATACCTAAAATATTGATTTTAAACTAAATAAATTTTTTAACCAACTGACAAATCTGGTCAAAGAGTGTGTTGGAGACTGAGCCATTAGTTTCACTCATATTCCTTGGCTGAGCCAAGAACAATCCAAATGTGCTCATGTAGCGTTTGTTCATTCCAATTACGTCACACAGTTTCTGAAACATCAACCCGGTTTGGTTGGTGTATGACCGAGTGTAAAAGTTTCAAAGGTTTCTTTAATGTTTCAGAAAAAGACCTTAAAGTTATACCAAAAAGGCTAAAAAAACTGGCCTGCATGACAATGTTAGTTGAGTCATCTGCATAACAGTCCACCAGAATTGGTTTTCCATCTTAATTTTACAAAAAAAGATGTAATATTTTTTAAAAACCTTTTACCTGGTAGAAAAATCTCCAGTTTAACTGACGAAATAGGAGCTGCAAAAGAGCTCTAAAGAGCTCTAATTCAAACTTTAAATATATTTGGTACTACTGTATTATACCCCCTTCCAAAAAAAAAACTGCCTTAACCGCAAAGGACCGCCACAAAATGACTCACTTTACCGTTTTTAGGGTATTAAAATAGATTAGGGAGGATGATACACGTATTTTGTGGCAGTTACATTAGGGGGTTATAATACAGTGGAGTCATGTATTTAATCATCTTTAACTTACAATTTGAAACTCAAGAAAAGCCTTTTCTAAGATGGCATGTCTGGCCACATCAGGATTTTGGATGACTAAAATAAAAAATGCAGTTATCCCTGGATAATGGGAGGGCGCACTCCCTTACAGAGAGTCCTCCCCTAAAACACCTAAAATCATGTCAAACCAGGACTCCGATCTCTTTCCCTTAGGCTTAAAAGATAGGAACAAATAAGGATTTTTTCAAAATAAGGACAAATCTCATAAGTAAGCACAGATGGGAGCCGTGTGTTGAACAAAGACATAGTCAATAACTCACCTCCTTGAAAATATTTGGCCAGAGCCTCCCTTCTTTCATTGACCCCCTTGGCGTCTAGAGTCCTCCAAACCTTTTTTGGAGGAAACTCAGGCACATCCAGCCGAAATCCAAAGATGTCTACAAGCTTTTCGTGCAAGTTGAACAGAGTGCTATATCTAACACTGCAGTGGTAAGCTCCATTCAAGTGAATGTCAAACGCCTTAAACATTTTATTCGGCTCTTAAAAAGACCTATCCGTGCACGACAGTAAATAGGACCGGGGACCAAGAAAACCGCTTCTGGTCTAGTCTTTAAAAGTAATCATAGGTGATCGACAACAAAGTTGGCAAAAAGTAAAATGAGAAGAAAAACTTTGTTGGTGCTTTGCCATTATTGCAGTATCGCACACGGATATGCCTTTTAAAGAAGAGAAAATACACACATTGTATTTTTTGTAAGGCTCTCGTCTGTCCGACAAAGACTGGACAGTCGGGATTGTGCAGTGGATCATGACAAAGTGGCAAATGTGACCATTACCTAAAACTAGGGATTAAATGATACTTGGCCACTTTTTGGGCGTTACTAAAGTCTACTCCTTGCCCAACGGCCCCAAAAAAGGTTTTTACAAGTGTCCATCCCCAATTGTCCACTGTCCAGAATATGCTTATTTAAATTTTCCTTGAAAAAGATCGACCATACTCATTCAATGGCGCATATTTAAACAGAATTTCAAGCAGAAATGACGACTTAATTTTTGCGATTATTTTAGGTACATCTCGTGCAACTGCGATTATGCAAGTTCTTTTTTGCCTCAGTTCCTCAAAGTAAATGTTCAAATTCAATTTTGAGCATATGCCATTCTTATAGATTGAATTTGAAAGTTGAACAATTTAAACAAATGTCTAAGATCATCGTACCTGTTGCGAATTTTGGTAAGGATAACTGTACAGATTGAACAGTTTCTTTCTCACGGAGCACTTGTAATTTATAGGGGCAAGTCATAATAATAGGACAAGTACGCATAGAATAGAAAATATAGAAAAAACTTCCTTTGATTCCAAAATCAGCAAAGGAGTATTGCTAAAAATGCTAAAAGCTGTAAAAAAGTGATGTTTAGATTTGGTGAACCAAATCTGGAAACACAAGAAAAAAAAAACGCCAGAAAGCATGCGAACAATCTAATACATAAAAGTTTAAGTGGCTAGGAGTAAACCTTTTTCTTCTTACTAACCAAACCAATTATGTTCAGAAGTTGAAACATAAAATTATGTTTTAAACGCTTGCTACTCACAAAGGTAAGAGAAAAACTCGAGTGGCTGAGGGACTTATTACTTAAACAAAGGTTTGCTTTGCTCTAACTAGCTTGCATCGTTGGATGAACAGAAATGTGTGCACTAACTAATTTGTTAGAAATAGAGTATTATGATGAAGACAGGTTTGTCCAAGATTCCACCTAATTTCAAGCAGGAAAGGGAACTTAAAACTGCCTTTTCCCGGCCTTCCAGTCCGTGTCTTACCAACCTCTGAAAACATAGTGCACAACTTCTTAACGTCCTACGTAGAATGATGGGAGTTGGACGTGGGGTCTTCAGAATTGGGTAAGAAACGGCTTGGAATGCCGGGAAAAGGTGTTTTCAATCTTTTCCGCTTGAAACTATGCGGATTCGTGGACAAACCCACCCCACCACCATTATTTATTTTGCTTTTTAATGGTGTGGAATAAATAGTTTCTGCTTATTTTCGTGGTCTTTTTCTACTATTTCTTACAGCGACGTCTTCGCTCCTTTTGTATTTGCCTGCTGGTTTTATTATTGGCCATATTTTCAGACGAGCGAAAAAAAGAAGCAATAATCTTTTTCTAACATCTAGCACACATGTACTTTGCTTTTGTAAAAATAACAATTTTTATAGCAAAATAAGTGTTATTATAACTAGAGACCGGATTCGTATGCCAAAAAGTGCGATCCACAGCTGGGTCCGATCATTTTTTGCCCCATTTTGATGTTGATGTCTCTAAGGCAAAATTTGTAAGGATTTTTGAATTTGCCGGTCGCTTTTAGTTAACTCAACAATTTCACCTTTAAAAAGTCCAATTAAGAAAGGTTGATTTAATCCGTTAAATCGAAAGTTGGATTTTTTAAAGGCGAAATTGTCGAGTTATCTAATAACTACTGGCAGATTCAGATTTCTTTTAGGGTCATCAACATCAAAATGGGCAAAAGCTATCAAAAATTGAGGCAAAAGATGGTCGAATCCAGCTGTGGATCAAACTTTTTGGCATACGAATCCGGTCTCCAATTGTGACTATTGTTGTCGAGAAGCATGTAGAGTCAAAGATTCGGTGTCTCTGGTTTGGAAGAGGGTAGTTATTTTACTTTGGTCATCAAGCTGTTTTTTCTTTCTAGTTCATTGGCTATGTCCTTTATCAACTCCTGATTTGCTGCCAAAGAGATTCTTGGCTCATAATTTTAGTTGCTTGCATTTTCTTTGGTAGCCGAAAGTTGGTTATTCATCTTTTTGTTATTTCCTGCTGTTTTAGATAGTGCGAGAAATTATTCATTTTGTTTCGACGGAAAATCTTTGTTTTCTACTACCTCAAGTCTATTTATTCCAACATTTTTTGATCAACTCGTTTTCGGAATTTGATCAGTGAATTATTTATTTATTTTCTTTTTATAAGCCCAACATATTCGATTGCATAATGGAAAAAAGCTGCTAAAATGCCACACAAATCTCTTTCAGTGAGTAAGTTGATCTGAATAATTGCTTCAAACAAAAAAAGTAAACAACAACTTAAACAAATCGAATCTCTGGAATAGCGAACACCTTTTTTATAGCTATATCTCGGCAAGCAAGACACTTTACAAAAGATACGAGTTGTCTAAAATTGTTTTTATAAGCGTTAAACGTCTTATTTTTTGTGATCAGCCCTGCCATACTAAAATGATGACTTACTCTCCCATGAAGATTTTTAAACCAAAAAAGGAAAGTGGTTAGAACAGTTTTTTGGAGCATAACAAGTTGCTGCCAAAGTCTACTTAATAATTCCTGTAATCCATAGTCACTTCCCACATATGTTGAACTTGTGAGAAGAATGCAGAAGGGGAACTAGTGTTTATTTATTTGGTTCGACTGTTTTTTGATGCGGCATTGCTAGTACTGCTGCTGTTGTAATATATTTTCGGAAGAATATAGAAAAACTAGGCTGGTAAAATGGACGGTAAGCGTCATCTAAGTGTGCAGGCGAAGAGTTTTGAATGTGGTATGTGTTTTCTCAAAGTCAATTTTTAAATTCGGTTGTTTGGTCATACAGAATGAGTCAAAAGGGCTTTATTTAAAAATTCCGTCAATTTTTGGCCACAATCCCTCAAGCTGATTCTTTCAGACATTTTAACTTTTTGGTATGAGAGCGTAAGGCAGCTTTTTGGTATAGGGTGGCTATAAAATAGATTATTGCCGGTTTTTAGCGCAACAAATGCATTTGTGTTTAGAGGTGCGCAACCGAATGCTCATCCAACAAAGGCGAAATTCCTCAGCAAATCAAGCCCGTGCATCACTGTCCCATTTGTTTTTAGGATCTCCAAATAACATTTGTAAGCATGCTTCTTCATCTCAATTTAAGATATGCTTTTTTCGACAAAAATACCTCTAAATTTTTAGCAAACCCACTTCGGATTCAAACGCCCTCTCCAGTCTCTATTAGTCCACCTCTTATTTCACCAGGTTACTTAAATTTAGTTGAAGTTGTTATCTAAACATTTTTACAGGCTTTCAAAGACAAAACAGATTGTCATCATGTGAGTCTTTGGGATGAGAAAAACCGTACATCTAACTTTCTTAAAAATTGGTTGTATGGATTTAAAATGTGACATTTATTGAGTGATATAGTTCAGTTTACAATCCTTCTCCAGGGTCTTGGGGACTTGGGGGCTTAAGAATTAGAGAAGCGAATACAGACATACCCGAGACCTAGATCAGTGGAAAACGACTCTGCGTGCATAGCACTATATTTTTTTGGACCTAATAGTAAGGCACTTAAATAGTCTTAAGCCTTGCTCTACCCTGGTCTTTCAAAAAAAAAAAAATCAATGTTTTGGTTTGTCCAAGTTACAACTAAAAGAAGGCAATTGTAACTTTATAGGATAAAACAATTTTATTTACAGTGATCCCCACAGACTCTAGGGCTTTTGAATACCCTGAGTTTGGTCAAGCTGAAAGTGAAGATGACGACCTCCAACAGGTTTACCTGGCGCTGGGCGGTGGAGACAAGATGCACAGGAGAAATTCTAGTAAGTGACAAATAACATTTGTCTTAGCACGAATTTCCTGAAACATTTTTTTGCAGAATGCGCAACAAGAAAATCTTTTACTGCTTCTTCCTCTTCAAATGCACAAATTGGGATGCGAAAGGTAGCATATGGGGTTAAAAACTTATTTTGCTAAAGTATATCATCCAAACTTTAGGTAATGAGGGTAGTGGTAGTGGGTCCCAAAAGAGTAGGCAAGACTGGTATTTTGCCATTTTTACCAGCAAAGCAGCCGTAAAGTTTTATTTTTTTTGCAGCAATTCTCCAGCAGTTGGCCAGGTTCAACGATATAACTGGGCAGGTAAATAAATATAAGTTGGCTTTTAAGAGATGAGGGAAAAGATCAAAAAATAGCGTTGCAAAAGTGGCTGTAAGAGCATTTCACCGGTAACGGCAAAAATAAGATTACGCAAGGTTTTTTCAACAGCTAGTATTTTGTGATAAAAGTCTTCATTCGGTAATAAAAAGACTTCTTTTGAGGCTAAAACTTAGGAGTCAGAATCTAAAAAGATCTCAAAAAGTGGCTGAGATATAACTTAATTTCGCCGGGTCACTAATCAAAACTGCCAGTGGGCCAGCCCTAAGGTTTTGATGCATTGAACCTTGATTATACTAAATATGGAATCAGATATAAGTAAATAAAATTGCTATATTTAGCCTTATATAGCCACAATCGATGATACTTACCAAATCCAACTGGATGCAGCCAATGATCGCCCCAAAGAAATTCTTATTTTTCATGATACAGCAGGTGTACCTGACCAAGGTCCTTTTGAGCTGAAAAAGCAATATATTCAAGTTCGCCAATTTTTTCTGCGTTGTTACTAAAAAGGCTTTGTTGTGTTCAGATCGCTGATGCCTTCCTTCTTGTCTACTCTCTAATAGACTCTGATTCCTGTAGGTTAATTATGCTGGCGTTACTGCACTTTAAAGTGGTTGGCAGCTTAAAGTCTTTTGAAAAATATTTCCCAGCATTGTAAATTTGACGCAAAAGACGATGTCTATTATGAGTAATTTTAGAACAAAAACTTTCGATCATCTCTTATGTAAATAACTACCTGAGTGGTCACCACCTGCGTATTTACGAGATAAAAATTTTGGGGTTCTCTTGTACTCTTCAACGGTCGATTGATAGTTGTAAAAAGATTTTTTGCTCTTTTTGTAATGAATACAAAATCTTTATAGCGAAAAATTAGGATAGTGAATTTAGTCAACCGAATGGACCTGCTCAAGAGATATATTTGCAGCCAATTTGGCAAAGACAAAAAAGAGGTAAGATTTTTTTCAGAGTCATACAATCTAGCACGTGCTCGCTCTTCTAGCAAGCATTATAGGAATTTTAAATAGAGTGTTACACAATTTGAATAAAACTTTGACTCTACTATACAGTTGAAGCTCGGTTATCCGGCACCCTGACCCTGATTTGGTTGGCCGGCAAAGAAATAAGGAAAAACTTACCTCCAGTTATCCGGCACTTCATTTATCCGGCACCTCGGTTATCCGGCACCCTGATGCCGGTCCCCAGGGTTGCCGGATAACCGAGGTTCAACTGTATTATAACCCCCATGTGAATGCCACAAAATACGTGTACCATCCCCCTAACCTAACCCACTCATTTTTCGTCAGAGAAGATATGAGTTTCGTTTAATCTCTGCTATAATTAAGGTTCCAATTATTGGTAAGCCAACTTACTATAAGTGTTCATGTATATTATTTATTTACAAGGCCTGTTTTAGTCGTTGGAACTTGTGCAGACCTTCTCGGCCGGCAAATTGACAGGTTTGAGTTTTTTGTGCATCTAGGGGGACCAAGCAGTATTTAATCACCCTAAGAAAGAGACAGGGGCGTGGTTATATTAGAGAAGGGGCTTCAATTAGAGATAGTATAGTATTTTGGCATAAGTAAAGTTTTCTTGCTAGCTCATTCTTATTGCAGCAACAGCACGGCCTTGTGGGCCGCCAGAGAAAAAGGTAAACTTTGGAAAACCAAATAGTCTTATTGAAATTTACTGTGCGGTCATACTCCTTGCTTGCGGTCGACTTTTTTAACTTTTTGTATTGGACAACAACGTCCTGAACGTCGACCAAGGAGTGTGACCACATGGTTATTTAAACTTTTAGTCAAACTTTTTGAACTCTCCGTTAGAGACAGAGTCTCCATAGTTGAAGTGATCCATTATATGTCAGGAAAGTATTTTCATCCAATGAGTAAGTCTTATTCACCTTTTGTCCTTTTTTTGTCTTATTTTTAATTTAATACGTTTTTATTTACATTTTTGTTTAGAAGATGCCAAATTTTCAATTACCAAAAGGTAGACCTTGGAAAAATTTAGTAAAATCGTATGCCGAAAAGTTCGATCCACAGCTGGATCCGACTATCTTCTACCTAAATTCTTGACATCTTCTGCCCATTTTGATGTTGATGTCTCTAAGGCAAAAAATTGTAAGGACTCTGAATTTGCCGGTCGTTTGTAGTCAACTCAACATTTTCGCCTTTCAAAAACCTAACTCTCGATTTAACGGATTAAATCGACTTTTTTAAATGGACTTTTTAAAAGTGAAATTGTTGAGTTGACTAAAACGACCGGCAAATTCAAAATCCTTACAAATTTTGCCTTAAAGACATCAGCATCAAAATGGGCAAAATATGTCAAAACTTGGGACAAAAATGATCGAACCCAGCTGTGGATCGCATTTTTTGGCATACAAATCCGGTCTCCAGTAATAATTAATTCTTCTCCAGGTTAAAGCCAGAAAAGTCAAACGCCCAAATTGTGATGGATTTCTAATCGGTTACTTGACTGCTTGACGGTCAAAAACATCAAGCAGGCTGCTGGATGCAATGGATAGTAGTAATAAAATATGCATTTAGATCCTATTTATTAAAGCCTAGAGTCTTCTGGATGTATTTTAACCGCAAAACGGCTAAATCAGCATATGCAAGAAAAAATTGAAAAAAGAAGTCTGAGGAATTGGTGCAAAAATGAATTGGATTGAGGGATAGGGCCAAAAATTGCGTTGTAAAGCTAGGGCATTTTTTGGCTAACAAAACCTTATTTTTACATCAAACTTGACTTTTTAAAAGACCATACTGGTTGAAAACAATGGAAAAAATTGTAAAGCTTTAGCCATTAACCCTATCTTGTCTAGTTGTAATTACAATGTTGTATTTTTGTGATACTTTTGAAAGAAGCATGCCCATCCTCCCCCATCGTATGTGTGTAATTACCGGAGAGGAGAGACCACCTTTGAGACTGTCCGTGCTCTTTTGCTATAACCAGTTTCTCGGTGCTAAATGCCACCAAGAAGAGAACGAAAAGAAACTCTACAAAACATACGTTTTTACAAGATGGAAGGTGGTCCGCAGGGTGGAGGAAGGCCGGGGGTGTGCCGACTTAAGAACAATGGGATATGTCTTAATAATAAATTGTAAATATTTTCCATGAGTTGTTGAATTTAATTTTATTACTACAAGTTGAGGTTAAATGCTATAAATAAATGTTCATCTATTTACAGTAGCGACTTTTGTTGTTGCACAAGTGTCACATGACTAAATACATAATCTAATACAAACAAAGAAGGTATTTCGAATTAATTTCAAGATGAGTGGTCTGTCCAAAAGGACATTGCTGCTGCAAAGAGTACTGCTGGTGGATCTTCAAAAGACCAGATGCCAATCTACTGCTTCATCACCTGATCTTCCCTTCAAAATACCTGCTTCACTTGAGGTTTGTCCTAACATTGGAAGTGCTATAAAAGTTTTTTTCCAAAGTAGCTTCTGAAGCTCTTAGTATACAAAACTCAAGTTTAACTTGCGTTTACTAAACTCAAACCTCTTTCTTTCAAAAAAAAAATCAAGTTGCCCTCAAATGTGATTAAAGTAACGCTGGATCAAATTTTTGGAATAGTCTTCACATAAGCTTAGAATTTGTAAAATCTCATTCATCTCTAATCCATCAAGTTTCTTTCCAATACCATATTGCTACCCCCTATAATATAGAAAGATATATTTGTTTTGTTAAAATATATGAGACCTTTTTTAAGCGTTCGCCCACAGATATTCTGGAAGCATTGGCTAGCAAGGTTGGAACAGACAAAACTGGTCCTAAGTGCTTAAATCTCTATGATGACCCAGTCACTTTCGGAGTATTTTTTAGTCTTCAACTAGTCTTTATTTGATTTTCACAGCTCAATTTAGATATCTTCTTTCCGACGCAAAGAATATGTACTGTGTCGGGCAAGTTTTTGGCTGTAAATTGTATCAAAAATATTTTTAAATTAATTTTAGGAGTATGGAAAAAGGGCAGCCCGTAAACTGGTGGAGGAATGGCCTACCCTTTTCATGTTCGACAGAGACCAGCCGAGATTGAAAGCTTTTAGGTCTATATTTTTTAAACAGTTCAGAAGACGTGTATTTTGTGCGTTTAGACCGATGAAACCATTGGATGCTTCAGGCTTGTTTTACACAATTTTTTGCCTTTTAGGAGCAAAAAAATTTGTTGGTCAAACTCCCTTATTCCCCGGCCACGGACAAAATAACGCCGCGCCGAAACATCGCCGCGCCAAAACATCGCTGCGCCAAAACGGATCCGTAAATTTTGTGAGAAAGAATATGAGACAAAACATGATATATTAGGCATTTAGGTACCCTCTAAACTTGGTTGTCTTTGATTTCCTAAGACAAAAAGACACACGACCAACCGGTCCTAAATTTAATTTAAAAAAAACGGTCAATTCCAGTCACCGGAATCCGGTTTTTTCTCAAATATGATATGATGGAAAGAAATAATTTTCTCTAGCCTTGGGGTCTCTTCTCAAAACCCAGCACTTTAAACTAGTTCAATTCCTATATAAGCTATCTTTTTCACATGGCCTTAGCTATCATATTTTTATGATAGCATTATTTTTGGTTCCCTCTGGTCTCGTTACCAGAGGGATGGGGCCCTTGGGCCTGGGGGGGTTTAGGAGGGTTTTAGGGAGGGTTTAGCGAGGGTTTAGGGAGGGTTTAGGGAGGGTTTAGGGAGGGTTTAGGAG
>BBSZ01007515.1:22932-35999 GCA_000981365.1 Subanguina moxae | reverse complement strand
CTTTTCATAATCAACACTTGAAGTTAACTACAGTTGACTGTCTTTTCATAACCAACACTTGAAGTTAACTATAGTTGACTGTCTTTTCATAATCAACACTTGAAGTTAACTATAGTTGACTGTCTTTTCATAATCAACACTTGAAGTTAACTACAGTTGACTGTCTTTTTATAGTCAACACTCGAAGTTAACTATAGTTGACTGTCTTTTCATAATCAACACTTGAAGTTAACTATAGTTGACTGTCTTTTCATAATCAACACTTGAAGTTAACTACAGTTGACTGTCTTTTTATAGTCAACACTCGAAGTTAACTATAGTTGACTGTCTTTTCATAATCAACACTTGAATTTAAAGGAAGGAAGTAATTCGAACATTTTTACAAAACCTATTTTTTGAGTTCTGTTTTTTATAGTTTTGGAGCAAATACCTGTTCCACAACTTTGCTCTGTTCTTTCTTTGTTTCAATACTTGTATGTTGGATCAATTGCTCATTATTCATAACTGGTGTACCATTTACTGAAAAGAGCACTTCACCAACACGAGATTGGCGTGAATGGATTATTGGTCTAAACATAAAAAGTTAGTAAAAAAATAAAATGTGCTGGCAAAAATCAACTACCCGTCCACTCTGGGGGTAATCATAGAAGGAATGTTCAATGGCACACCGCTAGGAGTCATCATTGACTTAAATGGTCGAGTTCTAAAGAAAACGGTATAAAACAAGCAAGGGGTAAGCTTTTAGGGCGCCACCGACCATAAGAAATAAATAGTTATCCTACCCCGCACGATTGGTTGGAGTTTTCATATTGTTGGGATCAGCGACTTCTTCCGTAATGTCCAACTCGTTCATTTGTTCAGCCATATTGTTGTCTTGAATAAAGAATAATTATTACTCAAAATTGCGATAATAAAGCATTCAATCACCTGCTTCTTTAATAAATCGGATAAAATCTGATGCTTTCATGTTGAGAAAGTGCTAAATAGAGCTTATGAGAAGGTTACAAATATAATAAAAAGGCAAGAGCAGGCCTTACAGATGACATTTTTGATAATAAATATATTTGACCTTTTCACCAAAAAAGAAGCATTTTACCCACTGACTATTTTTCTTTTTCTTATAAAAAACAATTTTTATTAGTAAAAATTTAAAAAAAATCTAATATAGTAAGCAACCTTTGGAACAAAACGCTCAAATTCAGCCATCATCGCGTCCACATAGGCGGATGAGAAATCTCGCTTAGCTCGTTCCAACTCGGTTATATCATTGTTGACTGGAAAAGGTGGGAGGTTACACTAACATTGACATTCACATTAAGAGATAGAAAATCATACTTGTTAAAATCAATTAAAATGAGACTACTCGCTGGTCAGCTTTATGAGCTGTCAAACGGTGTATAGATTTTAAATATAGACGCGTTTACCGTCAAATTCATACTAGCTCATACATCCAATCTGTATACCATTCAACAGCTCGAAAATCGAGCTACCCAACCTGTATAAGGTATAATGTATAAGGTATAATCTGTATAATGTATAGGATTGCTAGGTAGAATATGTTCAAACGTGGCTCAAATCTTCTATATTAAAAGGTGCATTGATTATGCATCAACCCAAAATAGTCAAGACCTAAAGCTAATTGTGATCGACTATTTATAATAGTCAGCTCTTGGAATAACTGTAGTTAACTATTTTCCTACAATTAACGTCTAAAGTTAACTATGATTACATATTTATGCAAATGTATATGAAAATTAAAAGAATTTAAAGTAATCCTTACATTTGCTCTTGAAACTGTCGAGTAGAGCACGAGTTTGAGCTTCTTTTTCGGGATCGATTCCAGCTTTTTGTTTCTTAGGACGAACCATAATTTTAAAAGATATTCAAAGTTTGTTGAAATATAGTGGAAAAGGGTGAGTGGGAAAATAAAAGCATTCTTCCGTATTTCATATAAAAATATTGCGCCACGCAAGAAATTCGTGGCGAGAATTAGTTTTTTTTAATAGCTTAAAGTATTAAAAAAAAGCACCTTACTTTTGAGTGCCCCACTTACCCCTACCCAACGCAAATTAGGCCATAACACTGTAGCATGGACATATTTACTTATATTAAAAAATGTAAAAAAAACTATAAAAAGCATTTCTTTGTCAGTTTACAAGAATTCCTTAAAATAGTTAAAACACGATTGAAAAAGTCAAATATGTTGAGATTTTGATATATTCCACTAGTTTCTAATCAGTTCAATCAAAGACAGATTTATTCAGTGCAATTATTTGCAATTATACATGCTTAAAATAGTGACATATATAAATTTTTTGCACAAGGCAAGACTTACACTTTCTTTTTTCGACCAATTCACATCCTTGTTTAGGATGGCCAATCAACTTTCATAGATCGTTATTCGACGAATACAAAATAAGCTCTACTCGCTGCATCTTTTAAGGTTTTCTTAGACCCAATTTTAATGAATTTATATAAGTCTTCTTTCTTTCTTTAAGAATTTATGAATTAATGCCCAATGCTCCCTTATTCTCTATCATGAATGCTGAAAGATGCCCACACTCGATTTCAGTTTACAAGAATGGCTGCTTAGCACCCTCCTTTAATGACGCCTGCCCTGCTGCTCCATCCTCAATTTGTAGTCGGAGAAGTGGTGTTTTTAGCCGGTTTGGCTTAACAAATGAGAAAGTGATTAGTGTCATTTAGAATGCTGCACTTCCTACACTCTTGTTGCTACTAATAAGGCTACGAAACTGTTTTTTTTTCTTTAATTGATGGGAAAGTGAAATTGTTATTGATGATGTTGCTTTTGTTTTTTTCTTGTATTAATATATTATTTTTTGTTACTTTGGACATAAAAAACAAAAGCTATATTGTAGATGATACCCGGTTTAAAGCAAAACTTAAAAACTAGCTTTAAGACCATTGCTTTTGCCGATAATAGAAATTGCCCAATTTTGACATCAAAATTAAAGAAAACATCCCAATTTCGCATAATGAGAGAACCAGACAATTCAAAAGTTGCAATACAATATTACAAATTTTAGAAGTAGAAATTTGTTGACAAGTGAAGTGATGACAGCTCAAGATCTTATGCTTTTACTTAAAAAAATAGACTTCGAATTCATGTTCAGTGCCCTCCTATCGCCTTAAAACCCATTTGCAAAGATTGCTTTTAAAAATCGAGATGATCAAGCTGATTATTATCATTAGCTACAACTTTTTATAGTAATGGATTAATCAGGTGGTAATGTTTCACCAGCCAGCTCTTCGGATGGTTAGCTAGAATTTAGACGACCTTTGTTATGCAGCCATTTTAAAATTAATTGGTTTATGGCCTAAATCCTAGAGCAAGCCGTGGAATACATTAGTCTTGTCAATGTTTTCTTTCTCCTTTCAGATTAGTTAGTAAGAAATGCAGATGAGATAAGCCAACATAAAACAGCTTTGGAGGCTGAAAAAAAATCTTTCTTTTGCTTTGCTACTCAGTGTTTTAGCCGAAGATAATTAACACCAACTTTTACAAGAACAAAGGCAGAGAAGCGCAAACTGGGATTATCTCCATGTTTTTACTTTATTGGTTATTAGAGTATACATATTTTTTAACTTGTTTTGAATGTCTGAGTCATATTTCAGACTATATAACACTTCAACAGCTATCTATAAAATAGATTTACATATAAATTTAAAAATAATGGGGTCTAAGAATAATTTTATGGATTTTAATATTAAAAACTTTGACTCTAGAAGGATATCATCCACATAAAAACGAATGCCGTATTTCTTCTAATTGCTTGACCCACTCTATGATATACAGTCGAACCTCGTTAAACTGGCACCCCTAATTCAAAAAAATGTGTTTGTGGCATTGTGTTTTTGACCTATGTTTTGCTGGTGTCTTCTGGGCATGTTATATACCAAAACGTAGCCTAGAATCTAAGTTAAATTTTGGTATATAACATGCCCAGAAGACACCAGCAAAACATAGGTCAAAAACACAATGCCACAAACACATTTTTTTGAATTAGGGGTGCCAGTTTAACGAGGTTCGACTGTATTTCATAGTCTATACCGTATTCTCTCTAATAGAACCACACCCCTAATTCAAAATCGTGTTTTTGGCATTGTGTTTTTGGCCTACTTTTTGGCATTAACTTCTCTTTTGGAGATGCTTACAGAGATAAGACTGTTGCTTTCTCTTTTCTAAAAAAGTCCTCAATAATATGTGTTGGAAGTTGGTTCAATTAAAGATTTCAAACTAAATTCTGACTGATCAGCAAAGCAAACATTGCCACTACTATATAGCAGCAGGATGGGTAGTATCTCCCATTTAAGTAAAGCAAATGTGCACCATTTTTTTTTTCCTTTCTTCTTGCCCGTTCAAAAAGCAGCACAGGGAGCTGAGTATGCTGGCATACGCAATAAGAAAACGATATATAAAGGAATGCCAAACTCAAGCTACTACACAAAACATTTCAATTGCTGTTGTGCTGGCAAGTGGCAGACATACAGCACATCCAGCCACCCAATTCATCAATGGCACACATTTTGCTGCTGCCCTCTTTATCAAATAGACCCTTGGGAGGGGCTGCCTTCATGCTCTCCTTTTGAGTGCAGGGCACACTGCCTTTGTTCTCGTTCTCTGTGCTTTTTGTTGGACGCAAAAAAGCGGCTGTGCTGGATTGTAGGGTTCTCTGAGGCTGTATGCCTGGCTGTAGAAGGGTGCCAGTGTGGCTCAGATTTTTTTTTGCCTCTCAGCCAATAGGTTTTTGTTTAACGCTTCTTCTTCATCGACTTTTATTACTGCTGCTGTCCTTATTAGTATTGGTGGAAGAAGCAGATGATTAAGAGTGGAGGTCGCTCCTGAAAAAAAAAACACTAGTCGTTTGCCTACCAGCCACTTGCCTTATCCCCTATCTGTGTAATGAGCATTTGGGCCGACTGACTCTTCCACCTAAAGCCAATAACTTACTGGTTTGTCATCGCCTTTTTGGTGCGGCTACTCTTGCTGCTGCTGCTGCTCCCGCTACTTTTTTTGCTTGCTGGCAACATTTGTCAGATTGCTTGTCGGATGCAAATCTAATAACAATATTTGTGCAATTGTTGCCCTCCGCTAATTGGAGAACTTGTTTTGGGATTGTGAGTCACTAGATTTCTTCTTCTGCTACCTCAACGTCTAGTTCTGTGTGCTTGGCACACCTTTTTACAAATGCTCCTTGGGATTGATTACTTATTATTCATGTACACAGTGGTATTCACTCCTGTTTATTGAGGTAGCAATTAATTAAACTAATAGACCAATTTCTTGACAATCAAATATATAGAGAAAAAACTTTTAGCTGTGGACAAATGTTTTTCAGCCCATTTATTGAGATTTTGGCCACGTTTAGCTCATCTCACCCAACTAGTCCCAGGCCAACTCATCTCTCCCAACTAGTCCCAGGTCCAACTCATCTCACCCAACTAGTCCCAGGTCCAACTCATCTCACCCAACTGACCCCAACACCCACTAAACATAGGTGAAGCAGGGTATACGCTGAGTCTTAGCTAACCTATACTGGCCAACTCTAAGCCAAAGGCCTAGTTGTATGTTTGGGGTCTGAAAGTTAGCGTGTTAGAAATGCTGAGAAGGAGTAATTTTAGAAGGGCTAAAAGATATGACGGGTGGGGGGCTATGTTCCTTTGACGGAGCATGCCCATGAGCGATATTGCAAAAGAGGCGACTACCACTAACAATGGATTTGCCACAAGCTTGCTAACAAATTTGATTCAATTGAACTAATTTTGAAGCACAATCACAACCCAAAAGGTGTTGTCTTTGGGTTAGCCTGTTTTCTATTGTGTTGCAGGAGGATGTTCCATTGGTATGCAAGCAACAAGGCACACCCACCTCTAACACCCCCTCCACCAACTCCATCTTCGACACCATGGGTAGACGTAGGCTACCCTCTTTGCCAGCTCCCAATAGTTTTGCTCAGTCGGCCTACCTCTCCAACATCCAAGATCATCCATCAACTGCCCAGTCCCTGCCTACCTCCTCCTCCTCCTCCCAACTGCCAACTTCAGCTCAAATCTATTACTCAGGCCTCATTCCAAAGTCGACTGCCTCCTCCAGGCCTCTCTACTACACCTCCTCAGCTCCCGAGAAGAAGGATGTGGCGGTTAATGGGGGTGGAGAAGCTGGCTCACTTATTACTTTTGACCCTTCCACTTCTGCAGCTTCCACCCTTTCTCAAGCTCTGCACAGACCATATCCTCCTAGTAGTCAGTCTAGACCACAATCAGCAGCCGGCTCTCTATTCCACTCTCCCGGCCAGAACCATCATCCCTGCGACCCAGCTATACTCCCTGGAGCTACCTACAAACAAGCTCCAGCCAAAACCCAACGTTTGACCTCTTTTGCGGCTGCTCCTCCCACCTCTAATAAGGCGGCTTGTGACACAGTCAACCAGCTGAGGTTTAAGAAGGAGTTGAGAGAGTGTCTTGCAACCAGGAAATTGGCATTGGAAGCCTGTGAAATTGAGGTGAGAGTGGATGAAATGTGAAAACCCAACCCATTCTTAGTAACAACTCAATTTTCAGGCCAATCACCGAGAATATGCCATCAATAAGATGTTGCATTCTGGATTGATGCCTGCGAGCCTACGTCTCCTACCCATCTCCATGGCCGAATTGGAGGCTATTCCTAGAGTGATCAAGTGTCAACTGCCAGCTGACCTAATCAAAGGAGCCAAGGTGGTGGCTGGTAGACAGGCATTAACCACCACCTCTAGCACCACCCAAGCCAATGGATCTCTGCTGGAGAATTTTTATGCACAAGACTCTCAAAGAGGTATGAGAGATGAGGCTCCCAGTGCTCACAACATCCTGTCTGCCAGCCCAACAAAGCGGTCGATTGGCTGTCAATATGAAACACTCGTGTCAACAAAATCACTACCTTCTAGTCGGACATCCGCTCTTGCCAACACCTCTCTTAGACTCCAGCTTAGAGCTGACAGAGATTCAGCCAAGAAAGCATCCACCTGTGCTCTAGTCGACCATGAAACTCAGACCGGTAACTACATGTCTGATTGGAGTGGTGATACGACTGCACCACCCAATTACAGCCAGAAAAAGGATAGAGCTGTAGTGGTGCCAACAACCCACTCCTATTTGTTTGCTAAAGATGAGCAAGGTAAGAAGAGAAGTGCCCATCCTCGCTTCTTCAACCCAACACCAGAAAGCTGGGAGGATGTGGAGAGGAAAAGAAGAGAAGTGCAGCTGGAGTTGGACTGGAGAAGACACCGGTTGAGCAGCATGGTGGATTTGAGGCAGTTGGCGGAGGAGCCTGTCAACCTATCACGAATGCCTTTCCACCCCTCTTCTTCCGACTACTCCTCCACTGTGCCTCACTATGGCTCGTTGCCGAGGATAGGTAGTTGGGCTAAGCAAGCTCAACAGACTGCATTACCTCCTCCTTGCTATAGGTATGGCTCTTTGCCTCGCAACTACGAAAGATACATGGGCGGCAGTGGCGATAGGTATGGCCATAGGCCAGCCCAACCACTCGACTTTGGCTTGCAAAAACCATCTCCCTATTCCACTGCTCGATCAATGCAGAATTTGAGTGGGCCCTCCAATCCATGGGAGAGCAGTACAGCAGAATGGCCTCGAGACGGCTATCCATCTAGCACGCCTTATAGTCGGTCAATCAACTATTTGGACTTGGACAGGCACCAGGGTGCAGGTGACCCAAGGCCGGATTTGCTGTCCCAATATGCCAACTACCTCAACCAGCAGTTTATGCTGGAGCAGCAACAGTTGCCAATGAGTAGTGACTATTCAGGCAGACCTGCTCCACCAACCGGACAGCTGCATTCTTCTGGTTGGACAGCTCCAACCGTACCCCTACCTCCTCATTTGGCGTCTGAATACCCCACAGAGATGTGCCCACCTTCCAAACTGGAAGAAGACCTGTTGAAGATGGCTTTCCAAGAGCAGGAAGAGCGAGAAAGGCAGAGGAATGAGCCTCTCTTCCCACCACCACCAGAATTTTTGCCTTGGGCGGTTAGAGAGGAGCCCTTGTACTACCCTCCGGTTTATAGTCGAGGTGAGGCCAACTACGGCTGTCGACCCACCCACCTGGAGATGGGCAATTATGGCAATTATTTGCGAAACAGAGCTCAGAGCCTACGACAGCTGGACAGACTACAACAACAGCAGGATATGGTCAACCAAAATACAAGACTGGACAACCCTGAATACTTCACGTTGCAGCCTCAAATGAGTGCTTCTGCGGAAATGTTCCCCACACCCAGCCAAAGCTGCAATCAACGGCCAAGATATGGCGCTGTGCCTGAGCAGACGATATACCCCCAAAGAGGGTATGGAAGAGAGCTGGAGGGGGATAGACTGAGCAGGGTGATGCAGGAGTATAACAGGAACAGCTACACTTCCAATTTCCCAAGACAACAACAGAATTATGGAAGCAGTAGAGATGCTCCTCCATACAGCTATCCCCAACAGGGTATTAGCAGTAGTAGGGCTTCCAGAAGCATGGATGGTGGTGGTGGTCTCCGAACTTGTGGAGTCTATCATAACAATAATTTGGACTTGTTAGGTGATAGCAGCCATAGAATTGGTTCTATTATGGCACCCTTCTCTTTTTTTGACGGGAGATGAGAAATTTAGCAGATTTTGAGCCCATTATTTAGGTTTTTCTGATTCTGATCAGATTCCTTTCCGGGTCTCACATAAAAAAAATACGCTACAGTCAAACCTGGATAAGCCGACACCTCTAAATTCAAAAAAGTGCGTTTGTGGCATTGTGTTTTTGACCTATGTTTTGCTGGTGTCTTCTGGGCATGTTATATTCCAAAATTTAGCTTAGATTCTAGGCTACGTTTTGGTATATAACATGCCCAGAAGACACCAGCAAAACATAGGTCAAAAACACAATGCCACAAACACATTTTTTTGAATCTAGGGGTGTCGGCTTATCCAGGTTTGACTGTACCTGGTTATATCCACCACCATACACCTGAATTGGGAGGGCAAGGGAGTAATAGGGTGCCACCAATTTGAAGTGTCATTCACCCGTCTCGAGATGCATTTATTTCTCAAAAGTATTGCTCGGATTTAGCTCGCAGGTAAGTCTGTGCGCGCATCTCTAACTCTCAAGCCCCCTTGGCCCTCTTACGGAGCGACAGGGACTTGGAGTCGAGATGAGTACACAAACATACCCGAGACATGAATGACTCGAGAACAAGCTCCGGATGGATGAAAATAGCATGCATACCAGAGCTTTGGGTTGACAAAACCATGTTCAAGATCTTCTCTCTCCCTGAGTAAGTATACCTTAGAAAGTGGTCCCTTGATTGTCCCTATACAGCCCTTCATCCCTTTATAAATGGTCAAAAAATGCTTCTTATATGGTCAACGTACCTAGAAACCTATAAAATTAGACTTGTGTGTTTCTGTTGCCGCCACAAGATCCAGAATCTGGATTCCAGATGCTCCCTATAGGCCTAGGTTCGACACAATTAGGCGTAAAACTTAATAATGGAAGATGAGTTTCCTTCTTTCCACTCTCTAGTCATCAGTCTTTGCTCCATTTTGTTCTTTGATTGCGGCCTCTTGAAACCGCATTATCTCTGTGTTGTGTTTTCAGTCCTTTGGTTAGGTTGTTCTTGTCTTTTGAAAATTCTATAAAGATTATCACAAAGCTTATATTTCTTTCTTCGTCGTCTTCTTCTCCTTCTTCTTTCACTGCCTTATTTGTTATACAACACAGATAAATAAATACAATTTTTGCATTACACACTTGATGAAAATATTCTTTAGTAAGTGACTCCAAAAAGTATACGCATGTAAATTTGAATTTGGCCATTGCACAGCTTCTCAAATATCCAAAACTGACTAGCGAATAGCTCGCAAAATGGCCATTAAAAGCAAAAACAAACAAAAATATGGCCATAGGGGACCAAAAAAAAAGGATGAATGGAATATTAATCATGGGAAAATTGGGGGTGGAAGGTACTTAAGCAACTGAGCCAAAATTGCTTTTTATGGAGCTATTTCAACGTTTTAAGGCTTTTAACGTGTAGAAAACATGTTTTTTGGTGTGGGAAAACCTATTTTCAAAACAAAAGTTTTTTTTTGACTAAAATGCCTTGGTCCCCCAAGGTAAGCAACTTTGTAAATGGTATTTTCAGACCCCAGGTACTGCACTTGGGCATACAACTAAGCCTTAGGCTTGGGGTAGGCCAGCCTAGGTTAGCTCAGACCCCAAGTACGAAACTTAGCCTAGTTTAGCCATGAAACAAGATACCCTGTTTCACCGACGTTTAATGGTTCATGGCTCACCTAGGCTGGCCTACCCTAAGCCTAAGGTTTCGTTTTGCACTTAAGTGTAATACCTGGGGTCTCGGCTAACCTAGACTGGCCTACCCTATGACTACGGCTTCGTTTTACACCTAAGTGTAACACCTGGGGTCTCGGCCAACGAAAAATTGCTAATGAAAAATTACTAAACAAAATTTAAAACTGGTTTTTCAAACACGAGACATTTTTTGTTGATTTGATAATAAAAAAGTTGTAAAATGAGAAAAGTTGATCAGTAGAGCTAAATTTCTAACTTTGAAACATTAGTAAGGCAGAAATCAGAAAGCTCTCCGGGGAATTCAAAACACACTTTAATTTAGGCTTTGCCAAAGTTTACGACACACAAGACTTAAAAAAGAAGGCATTTAGAGGAAGTAAACTAAATTTGTAATGTCGATTGCGAAACATTTTAGAAAAGGAGTTTCGATGCAACCTTACAGCCAAATGTGGTCAAAATAGTGCAGAGCAAAAATGAGAGCTTAGCTTGGCCATTAGCTCATGAAACTAAGCTACAAAGCAAAGAGGTTGGTAAAGAAAGATACAGTAGCGGCTATAAAAAACCGACTTTCTACAGTCAACTCTCCGACTTAGGACAGCTAAGGGACCGACCAAATGCCGTCCTAGGTGGGAGAGTGGCTTAAGTGGAAGAATATTCTAAGTGGGAGAGTTAGTCAGTCCTACTTTCTTTGTAAACCAACCAAATACAGTCGACTCTCCCACTAAGGACTGCATTTGGTCGGTCCCTTAGCTGTCCTAAGTCAGAGAGTCGACTGTAAGATGGTGCTGTCCCAAGTGGGAGAGTTGACTCTGCAACAAAAAGAGGTGGATTTAGCTTTTCTTTGTCATTTTTAGCGTATTAGAAGTGCTTATAAGAAGCTAAAACAACTGGGGGAACTATGCTCAAAAAAAATTGGTACACATCCTCCACTAGGGCCGAACTTCTCTAACGATATTTGGCGCTATTGAATTTCGCAAGAGGTGGACCAATTCATCCCCAAAATTTTGGATTGGATTAAGGTCGTGCGAATGCGACAGGTGTTAGGGTAAAGTGGCAAAGATACAAAAAGCTTACAACAATTGAGTTAATAAACCATTTGAATAATTTGTATGTCCGCAGTGTTTGGTCATGGCGCATAACTAGCAGCAAAAAAGTGTATGAAAGTAAATATGCCACCTGAAAGAGCAGGGGAAATGCTACAAAATGACCTCACTGATATTTACCAGACCATATTAAACAACACTAAATTAGCTGGTTTCAAAAAAAAAAGGGCAAGGCACACCCTGGCTCATATACCGTATTGTCTCAAATGGAACCACACCACCTAATTCAAAATCGTGTTTTTGGCATTGTGTTTTTGGCCTACTTTTTGCAAACAAGTCTTAGGCAATTTACCACCCAATTTATAGCTAAAACAATAAGCTACAATTTGAGTGGTAACTTGCTTGGGAGTTGTCTCCAAAATGTAGGCAAAAAACACAATGCCAAAAACACGATTTTGAATTCGGGGTGC
This sequence comes from Subanguina moxae, assembly GCA_000981365.1. NCBI lineage: Eukaryota > Metazoa > Nematoda > Chromadorea > Rhabditida > Anguinidae > Subanguina > Subanguina moxae. Next base: position 24,126 of record BBSZ01007515.1, on the reverse strand, counting down.
GGGAAAATATGGTAAATTAAAAATGCCTTAACTTTCATTTTTGTTCGACTAATCTACCGTATTTCGTGCTTAAAAAAACCCGTGGGTTTTAGAATGAGAGATGCGCACACAGACTTACCTGTAATTGAGTAGAGTCAGATCATCTTATACAGAGGACCACTGCTGATACATTTAAAATTTTAAAGGCGTGCCCGAATGTTCTCGTTAGTGTATGGATTGTATCCTCACAAATCTTTTGCTTTAATGCTCTGTCCTATTTCTCTTAAGTCTTTACTTGTTTGAAGCTCATCTTCCATTAGATTTAAAGATGTAGACCACCACCATCTGTGCGTATCTGTTTTTCTATTGAAACTTGAAAAGTGATTAGATGAATGGGTGCTTTCAGCCCAGGGAAGAGCCTTTCAGCACTATAGCAATAGAAGAGGTGATAGAGTGGCTGCTCCATCTATGCACACCTCCAGTCTGGAGAGAAGGGCAGTGCTTGATCGGCGAGACTATCAACAAAACAGAAAAGCTAATGTAAGCTTGTTTCACTTCATTCCTTAAAGACTGATCCTAACAACAAATACCTCTCCTATCATAAACTTTTTTTTTTTCCAAATTCAATTTTCAGCTAAACAGTCACTCTTCAATGCAAAACATCAGCCATAGAATGTCTCCTAAAATGGACAATATTTCTCTACCTAGAAGCAATAAAAGTCGTGGGGAAATAAAGCGGATCCTGCTCACCAGAAAGTACAAACATGAAAATGTTTTCAAAGGTAGACAAAAGCTTTTGGTTTGAATCAGAAATTTTCAGAGCTTTTCATTAATTTATTTGGCTAAATTACACTATACAGTCAAACCTCGATATAACGAACCCTCGATACAACGAAACCCTCGATACAACGAACCTCTGGGCACAGTTTGGTTGGTTTTGACTGAAACATAAGGAGCTATACCCTCGATATAACGAACCCTCGATATAACGAAACCCTTGATATAACGAAGATTTTTTCAAATTTTTAAGGTAAGAGCACCCTAGATATAACGAAACCCTTGATATAACGAAGATTTTTCAATTGTTTAAGGTAAGAGCACCCTCGATATAACGAAACCCTTGATATAACGAAGATTTTTCAATTGTGTAAGGTAAGAGCACCCTCGATATAACGAAACTTTCTGTTTTGTATATATCAGTTTACACAAATTTTT
>BBSZ01007515.1:0-22912 GCA_000981365.1 Subanguina moxae | reverse complement strand
AATTTTGGTATATAACATGCCCAGAAGACACCAGCAAAACATAGGTCAAAAACACAATGCCACAAACACATTTTTTTGAATTAGGGGTGCCAGTTTAACGAGGTTCGACTGTACACCCCCCCCCTTTTTATTCACCATGATTTTTGACAAGAATTTTTCTAATTATTGTTTTTGTGCAAATGCACACGTAAAATTACACGTAAAGTGCGTTTGCAGTGCAGACAGAAAAAAGGATAGCATATCCTCAGTCATTATTTTATTTTAGGACTGTGATAGATATTATTTCTAACTACAAATGGTTCCCAAATGAGCAAGCTAAACGCCGAGAAAGCTAAAGAATTTTTTCCTTAGAATATCTTGCTTTTAGATTGTGGTATCACAACTTGCTACGGAAGTGAGGACAGTCTCATTTACTGGAATGATTATGGAAAATACATAGAAGAAGAACAATATAGTGGCAAGACATAATCGACAAATATGCACAAGGCTTTGAAATTGCCTGGTAGCTGCCTTTTTGAAACTCATTAAATATAACCATCGGCAACTGGCATGTCCCTTTAACCTTAATTAATTATTTCTCACAGTTGGTACTTTCAGTTTACTGTGATCAAATTTAAGTTAATTTATCAATTAAATTTATTTATTTAGTTATTTATCAAGTTAAATTTAGCTATTTTCTTATGGCAAATAATTGAGATTAACTGTGATTAACCATTTTCTCATAGTCAATACAAGAAGTTAACTCTTCAAGTTTAAGAAAAAGGCCAAAGTTCTTTGTATGGTTCTCGCCCAAAAACGTGTTTTAGCTATTTAGGTCGCATACCCACATGCTTCAGGCAGCCCAGAGCGTAGGCTTCTCGCTCAGCCTCCGTCAGCTTCCCCAACAGTTTAATAACCTTGCAGTCAGTAAAGAAATGTAGAAATAATTTTTTCAGGAGACCATATTCTAAAAAAAATCAGGTTGAAAATCGACTGTTTGCCTTGATCCCTTAAGGTAAACCTGCCATTTGACGGGTAAAAATGTCTTTTTGTAATTCTACCTCATTTTTTTCACTGCACGACGAAAAATGGACTTCTCCGTGCATTTGTTCATAACAGTATTGCTTGAATTCCTCTCGCAGATAAGTTTGTTTTGCTAGTTTTGCATTATCCGGTGAGAAAAACGAGGTGGAACTTAAGAAAAAATATTTTTTGTTGGTTTAACTTGGGTGACCAAGGCAAAAATTCGATTTTTAGCACGAATTTTTTTTTTGCCCTCAAAACATATTTTTATAAACTTTTTACTAGCTCAGATGCTGTTTAAAGTTAGGAAAGAACCACAGAAGAAACTTTAGCTTGGAATAAGTGTGCAAAGAAAAGCTTTCTAAGATGCACTAGGACTTTTATTTGCGTAGATTCGTCAAATAGGTGTTGGCAAGCAATTAATTGCTTTATGGAGAATCCTCCTTTATTTTTAGCGACCCTCTCTTCTTTTCTTGATTAGTTCCCTGAACTTGAGGCTTTTCTACTGTTTTTGTTTTTATATTATCAAAGTTTGATATCCCTGCCAGTAATCATACCCGTCACAGGACTTAATTAGAGCAATGTAACGGATAAGCTTATGGCTGAAATTTTCGATTTCGTTAAACTGTGAGCGTAATCAGCCTATAGTACTCTTGCAGGTGCAAAATTTGTTGTTCACCCAAGACAAAAGTGAAGTTTAGTCTTTTCTCAATCTTACTTTCTATGTAAATAAATGTCTGAAAAAATATTTTCTTTGTCATTTTCAGAGTATTAAACTATTTATAAACAGTTTAAAAGCAGTTAAAGAAGGCTTTGAGCTTGCAGATTTTTGACTTGTGAAATTTTCTAACATCAAAATAAAGTTTTTGCGGCTATATATAAGTCAAAGAGGCGGACAAAGAAAGGCATCAGAGACGGGGATAATAGTTAAATTGTTTATAGCGCTAAAATGGTACAACGATGACTAGCTACAAATTATGACTCGCTACATCGACTCGCTACACTTTTTCCCCAAAAACCCATTTGAATGTAGTTACGGTTAAAAATATGCGGTATTCTCCATCAATGAAAACTAGGTTGAAGGTTTTCTTATTTGTCCCAAACAAGGTTTGTTTTTGGGTTAAACCATAACTCCATTTCAAATGGTTTTTTGGGGAAAAAGTGTAGCGAGTCGATCTAGCCAATCGTAAATGTAGCGAGTCATAATTTGTAGCGAGTAGTATGTCAGTACTAAATTTCCTACTTTTTTTGATGCAATGGTGAGACTATCCAGCTCAACCTTTTTCGTGGTAGTTAAATTTTTTGTGAACTTTTAAAGCTGGCTTTTATCGCAAAATCTCAATATTTTAAAATACCTTACAAAATACCATGTCTGTGAGCAAACAGGCCAAACAAAGCGTCTACACCAAGAAGTGGGTTTTCTAGGTAACGTGTACATTAGCCGACAATTAGTCTAGGTAAGAAAATTATAAAACAGACAGTTATATGAGGCAACTTGAAGAATCAAATTGTACAGTAGTACACATATTTGACACGTCTACGAGTCATTTTACACCTATATCCTTATCTCTCCCCTCACATTTGTTAGAATTTCAAACCCATTTTTTAATTAAAAAAAAATTATTAGCGATAGAAAGAATGTCTATAGTATTGTCAAAGAGATTATGGTTGTTGGCCATGATTCAAAAATTGTAAATTAGCAGATGTGATTAGTAGACAATTTTTTTACACACAGACTTCTAAAACGGAATACAAAGTGGTGAAGAGGAGGAGGAGGAGAAGGCAAAACGTTTACTAATTAAAAAGTCCTAACAGCTTAGACAAGAAAGAATGCAGTGGTAATCTTTTGATTTATACCACATCATAAGTTTAGACTTTTTCCGCTTAATCTAAAAAATATTATTTATTTCTTAAAGAGAGGACTTTCTAGCAGCAAAGTAGAACTTTTGAGCTTTATTTTGTCTGTTTATTATACCTTCTTTGATATGCCCTCTTTTGAAGTATTTTAAAGTTTCGACTGCTTATTTTTAATCTACGCCTAAATTATCTTCAGTCCGTGCTTCTCCTTTGATTTAGAGGGGCGGTGAGATAGTGGTCAGAATTTATGAAAAACTAATATAAGATGCCGTTATTTAAAAGGTTCTATTAATTTGCATTGGTTTCCCTCCAGTTTTATATTGTAAATATAGTTGAATTGAGACCAAATACTTTAAAAATTACTTACTTATCGTATTTGCTCCAATGTAACCCTTTTGATTCTGACGTACAAGCATTAATGAAAATTTTGCGACTAATTAAGCAGTGACAAATTGCTAAAAATGTCCCAGTCTATACTAGCAAAGCCCTTTTTAGAAGCTTATGTTTCTCCCTAAAACCGGTAATAATCATTTTCTTAATCCCCAAATTTTTAGATTGCTTTTTGTAGTTTTTAAAAACATTTTATTCCAATCCATCTTCAGCTTATATTTTTATCTATATATTTATGAATAATTTAAATGACTAAATTGTATATGTATTACAGAAAATAAGAATTAGATTAGAAAATAACAGATAAATAAGAACAAATTAGTCGTAGAACTAATGCCATCACCAGGGCCCCAACTCCAATGCCAGCACCAGGGCCCCAACTCCAATGCCAGCACCAGGGCCCCAACTCCAATGCCAGCACCAGGGCCCCAACTCCAATGCCAGCACCAGGGCCCCAACTCCAATGCCAGCACCGGGGTGATACAAAAATTTTACTATCAAAGACATGATAGCAACAACCGCCGGAATGCAAAGTATATATATAAATCGAACGAGTTTAAAGTGCTGGGTTTGAGAAGTAATATTAAAGGTTAGAGAAATCTTTTCTCTTTCAGGTACCCAGGCACTAGCATCGGGGTCTGGTACTTGGTATACTAGACTGCCACTCTGAGTGGTGTACCTCTAGACATTTACCCACGCGCTAGTTATGAGGGCTACAGTAAATAAACTACAACTAATCTTAATTATATGAATTTAGCTGTAACATCTCCAATGCAGTAAAGGAGCTATTTATCTATACCAAATATTAATCACATTAAGATGAAAAGTAATATTGATTATTAATCGAACCTTTTGAACTTTGAATTTCCATATGCATAATCCAGCCTTATCAAGCGCTACCTATTGAAACCCTTCAAGACATGCTTAACCACCAAAATTAACAACAATGGCCTTATCGCATAATCCACTTCTTGGGTTGTGTTTTTTCCTGCTCGCTACACTTGTCACTTACTTGGAAAGTTCCAACCTTGCATCAGAGCCAAGTCAGTACAATTCCAGCTTACAATCCTGTCCACAGGAAGTGTACACCCATGACCAAGGTGGTGTTCTTTTATTCACAATAATATATTTATACCGTATTTCCTGTAATAAGCGCCCCCCCCCCCCCCAATTCTTATCCGTGTTTTTAGCATTACGTTTTTGCCCTGCTTTTTTCGGATGACTCTCAGGCAAGTCAGCACCCAAATTGTAGCTAAAACAATAAGCTACAACTTAAGTAGTAACTTGCTTAAGCTTCGTCAGAAAAAAGCAGGTCAAAAGCACGATGCTAAAAACACAAATTTGAATTAGGGAGGGAAGGGGGCTTAGGCTTAGAACAAGATATATGGTGTGCTAGATTAAGTTCCTCCTTACTAAAATCAGTGTCAATATCATACAGAAACGTTTGTCCAAATATTCAAAAAAAACCGTGCACAAAAGGTTTTGTGCCGGAATGTCAAATTCAATGCTTAACACTGCCTCTAATATTATCGATATGATATATATTATTCAGTGGCCTACAGAGTCTACGCCAACATGCCCATCAGTTTGTTTGGCATCCTAGCAAATCTGCTAAATATAGTAGTTTTCTGTGATCCAGAGATGCGCACTATGCTGGTCAATCACTTTTTGCTAGTGCTCTCAATCTCCGACCTCTTTCTACTCGCTTGCAACTTCTTCTTTCTGGTTTTACCGGTGATGGTTGCAAACACGGTAGGAATATTGACTTATTAGAGTTAATCCTTTGATGCGCACACATCAAATTCTAGTAGCGTCGTAATTTTTTTTTAAAGATGAAAAATTTCGTCGCTACTTGCAAATACCCCATAAGTTTTTTTATAAATTTTTCAAAAATATTTTAACCATTTCTATCATTTCTAATGATCCGCTTATTTATCATATTTTATGGTTTCACACTTTTACAGGACTCCTTTTTCTGGAATGACCTTTTCCCGATCATTATTCGCTACAGTTATCCTCTAGCATTGACCGCCCAGACCAGTGGAGTCTACTTGACAGTGTTGGTATCTGTCCACAGGTTTTTGGGTGTTTGCTATCCATTCAAAGCTAAGAGATGGGTCACCAAAAGACCAGTAGAATGGGTTAGTTTCCAAGGTTTTTATTAAAAGGCAAATTTTATATACCATCATTGCAGGCTATAGTCGGTGCAGTGGTGTTCAGTGTCCTAGTAAATGTGCCGACTTGGATGGAATTGAGTGTAGTGCCCTGCCTTTCGGAAAGGTTCAATAGAACTTCAAGGTAGAAATAGAGATAAATTTCAAATATTTTGTCGTGAGTGCAAAAGAGTTCCCAAAGGAGTCTGTAGCAATCTTCTTTGGTCCATTTTGCCTTGGTTGCCCAGGGCAAACTCCAAACTTTATTTCGAATTTTGTCTAAAACCACAGCGGAGACCAAGGCAAAATTTTGGGAAATTTTTTTGTTTTCATAACACACCATTTTGATGGAAATCCAATTTAAGAATATATTAAATAAGTAAAAAGGCTATAAAAATATGACGGGTTTGGAAATGCAAGAGGTCAAAATGCGTGCCTTTCATGACTGCGGTCAATGCTTATCTCGTTTCAGAAAAATAACTCTGGCCCCCTTCCACGAAATGACTTATATATTGGTGAAGAAAACCTTGGTTTACACCTTTCTCATGTTTGTAGTGCCTTTCTCTCTGCTCATTTTTGTTAATTGGAAGATATTAATGGCCTTGAAAGAGAGCACGAATCTTAGAACGATGCATACCTACTCCACCAAAGTCGACTATGGAAATGAGTGAGTGGTTTAAAAAGAATCGAAAAGAAATTATTCAAAACCTTTTTTTTGTAGAGAAGTGACGAAGCAATTCCGACTGCTCAAAAACACCAAATACTCAGAAGTATTTGGTGCGTTCAGCAAGCTTAGCACCGCTAACAATTTCAAGCCTTCCACTGAGATTTTCAAAAGCAAGTTCACCAACTCGACAAGGGATAGGAGTGTCACAGGTGCAGACATGTATTTAATTTCTGTAAAACATAATTTTGGGCAGTTTGCCAACATTTTTGAAACTGCTGAGCATGTTACATGCCAAAATGTAGCTTAGAGTCTAGTCTAAATTTAGGGTATAAAATTTTTAAGAGTTATCAACAAATGTACCGTATTTCCTCTAATAGCTCCCCCCCCCTAATTCAAAATCGTGTTTTTGGCATTGTGTTTTTGACCCACTTTTTCCAGGTGTCTCTCAGGTAACTTACTACTTAACTTGTAGCTTATTGTCTTAGCTACAATTCGGGTGGTAAGCTGCCTGAGAGACACCTGGAAAAGTGGGTCAAAAACACAATGCCAAAAACACGATTTTGAATTAGGGGGGGGGGAGCTATTAGAGGAAATACGGTAAGTCAAAAATACAATGCCACAGACACGCTTTTTTTTTAACGCTTTAACGTGGTTCGGTTGGGGCATAGACCATACACCAAAGTTGCGGTTATAAATGAAAGTCTAATTAGCATAGAAGAAAGAAAAACCCTAAAAAATCCACCAACGTGAGAGTCTACTCCGTGGTATTTGTGTGAGATACCCCGTGAATCACTAAAACCCTGTGGACTACTAAATCCAGGTGAAACAGGGTGTACGCTGGTTCACGGCTAACCCACGCTAAACTACCCTAAAATTAAGGTTTAGTTGTATGCCCAAAAATTTTACTGGGAGATAACCCATAATTACCAAAGGGTCTTGCGTAAACCAGGTGGGCGTGTGGTGAAGCGTAGAAAAAACCAGATGGAGGGTAGAGTAACAACCTTGTTGGTATGTAAACTAGTTAATTACTAACCAAACTAGAGTAAGTGAACTAGTCTCATCACTAAAACTCAATCATTCTACAACTATAACAACCCAAAACATTTTTTCAGTCATGTTACTAGCGATAGTTGCACTTTTCCTTGGCTGCAACGGCTTGGCTTTTTGCAACTCCATAGTCGAGTCTATAATGCTGTTGAGAACCAATACTACTGACGATGAACTGGAGAAGAGGCTAGTCGAACTGTTTGAGTGCTCAGTGGAGATAAGCAATGTGCTCATCACGCTCAATTCATCCACCTCTACTCTAGTCTACATTATTTTCGGCTCAAAATACCGCCTGATAGTCAAGTCTATGTTGGGTCTACACAAGCGCTCAGAAAAAATCAACAGGATAGCTATTACAACAGGTTTCACAGCAGTTTAATCACCGCTTTTTTTTACACAAAACCTGGTACCCATCCATTTAGCCATTGCTGCCAACCGCGCAATGGAGTTATCGCTGATACCTGAAGAGGTGGACAGCAGGAAAAGAAGAGAAGAGAAGCTGTCAAGGGTTGAGAGACCAATTATTTGCAGCCAACTAACCCAATATTCAACTCGGGGTGCCAACAGAAGGGGAAAATTGTTCAGGTCTCAAACCACTTTAAACCAATCGATGAACAATTCCGAGTCCAGTCTGAGGTAAATTAATAGTTGAAAGTGAAATCATAATTACAGTCAAACTTCTATATAGTGTGCCATCATAGGCTGTGAGCCACCATTATGGTGACCTACCCGTAATGTCAAAGACACTTTTTCGTCTTTGTATCGGAATTTTGACTTAAAAGAAATTTTACTTTAACATAAAGAATGATAGTGTTGCTCTTTTCCTCTGACTATATTTAAATAAAGGTTGTTTGAATTCTTTTGTGGCACTGCTTCAATTCAAAAATTTTGTTTTGTCTTGGGGTGCTGTAAATCTCGGGTAATGTAAAACAAGTAGTGTTCCGACAGCCAGGAAGTCGCACGCGACGTCAGGGGTTGGTGACAAAATCCAGCCGGACATAATACAGCCGGGACATAATACAGCCGGTTTTTGTCCTAGCTGGATTTTGTCCAATCCCCGACGTCAGTTGCCGGATAACTTAGCCGAATGCGAAATCTGTAAAGTTTAATATAGTGCCGCACTTAAGCCAAATATCATGTCTTTAATGTTAGGAGATCCCTTTATCGAGATGATCCATCCTTGCGTGTTGTCGAATTCTCAATCCGCTTCTAAAGACTTCGAAGATACCTATGACATCTGTTCTGACGAGGAAGGTGACAACTCAAAAAAAATATGCCGAAATGACAACGATAAGAATTTTGTTAATATTTGCCCGCTATTGGATTGGGCTATATTGTCTCTGAGCGTGGTCGTATTTAATAAACGAGCTAAGAACAACAAAAATGAAAAAATTTGTTGTGATCGTTATATAGAGTTTGGTTTTTGCACATGGGACTGCCTTTAGTGAACGTTATATCGAGCTGAGCGTTACATCAGGTGATCGTTATATCGGGTTTTGACTGTATTCTACAAACTATCCAAAACCGGATTAAATTGTTTTAACACACGAAATGAAAAGTTTTTAATAACACTTTACAATGGAATCAAAGTCTTTGCGGCTACACTGCAAAGAAGTTTGACTGCAATAAACCATAATAGTCGTCGTAACAAACGACCACAATTAAAAACATTGGATTTAAGGTTAATGTATGACGACAATGGAATTTCCGGGGAGGAGAACCCTGCAGGTGCATATACGACCTTCGACATCCACAACGTCAGTCAAACAAATCTAACGCCTAAAAGTAGATGATTGATGAACATATACAGACTTCTATCCATTTTCGTATTTTATTTTTGAAGTAAACAACACGTATTAATCTGTCAAAAAACATTTGGCAATACAAACTCACGACCCTCAAAACTGTTTACTGCTGCTTAATTGGTTCCACATGACGAAGAGATCTCCACAAAGGCTGTCTTTCCGCTATCCCAATACTTCCAAAGTTAATCCCAAATAGCCTAAATCAACAAGAAAACAGGGTAAAGAATGTATAGACCGAGAAAAATACTCTCACAAATTCTTTATAATGGAACACTCGCTGCCTGAAGTCACCATTTGCCTTTTCACATCGCAAACCAGTTGGAAAGACCTGTCGTTCAACTCATCATAGTTCTAAATACGTGTTGTTTTAACAGCAAAAAAAAGTAAGCTTGACTCCAAAAAAAACCTACAAATTCATTGCAAGCATACGCAATGAAGCACTCTATAAGTTTCTGAATCGCATCCGCCAACGCTGAATTGACCATTCCAAGCTGAGTTCGCTCGAGAAAGTTACTGAGGAATTCAAAGTGAGCCTCCACCAAATCGTCCAAATTTTTGACCTTAAAGGTTATTAGTGGAAAAAGTTTTACAACATCGCACGAAACAAAAAAGAAGCAAACCTCTGTAAACCTTTGCAAAAACCTTCTGTGAACCTCTTCCAGAATTGTGACAAAAATGAAATTGTGATAGACGTGCACGAAGCGAATAATCAGAAAAAGCGCTACCAGCTCAGCTCGATGTCCAACAAAATCTTTATCGAGGAAGCGTTTCCTTAATAAGTTAAATTAAATCACTAAAAGGAATAAAAATTATTCCTCTCAAAAGACCAACCTGTGAAGAACATATCTGGCTCGGTGCAACATAAACAAAAGTCTGAAGAGTCTTTGGTAGGGTTCAAGAATTTTTTCTGGAAATGCCAAAAAGAGCGTAGGATTGTTTTTCAAGCGCAGCTCGAACAAGGGTCTTTCATCCTCCTTACCATCCAAACGCCCAGGCTGAGGTATTAGTTCCAACCTGTAAAAGTCTTCACGGAATAAACAAGCTCAGAATTGGGAATTTTGTGACAATCTTTCACATATATACAGCCTTTCGCTATAAGGCCAACGAAAATTGCGAAAAACCTCAATACTTGGTAATTATTATTCCTCAGGGGATACACACTTACGCAAACTTGTCGTTGAACTTGTCCTCCTTCAGCCAATCGTTATCCAATGCATCACTTAGCAGACGACGAAGAATATGGCGATTGAAATTAGATTCCGATAGCATACAGTATTTTTCCTCATACAGCACGACGAGTTCTTCAATCCAAGTAGTGTTCATTCCCAAGAAGTAGTTTGGCAGGCGCCTAAACAGAGACTTCTTCAATTTCGTTTTATCTCAACCGCCAAAGATCCACAGTGTCAAATTTCCGATATCGTGTTTCTGGACTAGGTGATGCATTATGTTGACAGAGAAATTTTGATGAATCCCTGTTATAACTGACTTCCACTCATTGACTGACTTCTTGTTAAACATTTCGCCATCTAGATTAAGTTGAGATGATAGAAGACGGGTATCTGAAAACGATGACGACTAAGAAGACAACAAAGTGAACAATTAATAACCTACCGGCATGTTCCCTTTTCATAGTGTACAAGAATTTTCCCATATCTAAAATCTTGGTTGCCACTGGCCCCAGGGAATCCGGGCACAGCTCAGAAATCATCACAAAGCGCTTGTCAAATCGAAAAGAAGCGAGTCAAAAAAGACTGCTTTGCAGTATTGAGCTCGAAAAGAACTTACTCGGACCCATCTGAGTAGATGCTGGGAAAATCACTTCTTGAGACAGCTGACGACTTTGATAAGTCCCAGATAAAGAACTGAAAACCCAAAGTAATGAGACCGATTTTAGAATGAATTTGATGACCTCACGTGCCAGATCGAGCGTAAGTGTCCCTTGAGAAACCCATTCATAGAGCACCTCTGTATACCGCTTCATCGAGAAAGTAAGCACATCCCTCAACACATCGATAATACGATGCCTACTGTCTAGATGAGACTGAGTAATCAGAAAGTTGAGCAACTCTCCACCAACTTTATCTTCCTAAAATTGACCAGTTTGTAGCCCTTGTTAAACAGATAAACACAAATAACCTCTTCGATTATTATTGCTATTTCCTTAAGAGGCCCTATCAAAGAATTTAGTTCAGCACATTTACGCTGGAGAGTCAACAGGTTTTTGCATGGGAGCCTTTCAAGCTTGTCAAGAGCGGGATAGAATATTCTTCGCAGATCTTTGATGACTACGGAACAAAACGTAAAAACTATGGGACCGCGCGTCTTATCAGCTCGCAATCCTACAAACTCAAAAACTAATGGAATAAAAAACACATTTCAAAAATTCTCACGAGAAAGGCAGTCGAGCAGTGCAAACAAGTTTTTTGTCATCAAGAAACCTAAAAAATAATGAAAAGACATGGTTTTAACAATTTCCAATCTTCTCACATCTAGCCATCCACCTTTCAACCTTGTCGTCTCTCTTTTCGCTCAGGTTAAATTTTAAATCGCCATTTTCATCGTCCAACTCACACTGAATTGATGGCGTGTTGTGGCCCTATAAATATCAAAGGCTAGATGAACTTAATGCATGAATCTAATAGACAACCGACCCGACACAAGGTAATGAAGTCATCAAAGAAGATGGCTTCTTGTTGCTCCACCGGCATTCCTTTCATTGAAATCTTCTGCTAAAAAGACAACAGATTGAGATGAATAATGCATACTACCATAAAATTTAGCTTACAAAAGAGCGAATAATATTATTGGGCACTCGACACGCTTCATAACTGAAAAAGTTTTCGTCCACCAGCTCTTGAACTGAAACAAATGAGATTATTAGTAAACAGAAAAAAAAACGAAAAACTAACGCACCAATATTTCGTCTTTTCTTTTTCCAAGGCTGCAGTGTATCCAACTTGACACCATGACTTTTGCCCATTGAAATTCGATTGCGCTAAAAAAGAAGAGTTGATCAGAGGAAGAATAGCACAGTAGGAAGAAACAGTGAAACTAAAACGAATAAAAAAAAACACCTAGGAAATAGAGAGAATTGTTCGACAGTGGTTTCCTAGGAAATACAAATTTGAAAAAAGGCGCCAAATTATGGCTATACGTATGCAAAGAAAGACAAGACCTTGCTTGTCTTCCACTTCTCTCCCTTCACTTCCCAAGGAGAGAAATAAGAAAGCTTGGTTCACCCTGCTAACTAACAAACAATAAGAAAAAGTTCAATAACGAATTAATTAAGGCGATCTAAAGGGAATCTAGATCAAGGGGATCGTCCAGAACGTGAGACCATCGATCGGTGAAGTTGTATTGAGAGCGTCCCATACAAATTTGAGTTGACCCTCAGCGAACTTGCCCGTTCTTCCTCTCCATGGAGCCCATTCGATCGTGAATTAAATAATTACAAGCTTATCGTTTCTGAGTTGTTTTATACACTATAAGTACCTGATTTTACTTGGTGACAAACGCCAGGTTCTACAAAATTTTGTTGGCTGAGACATTCAATATCGCTTGCATTTTATTTCTGCTCAGATGCTTATTGCGATCTCACGGCTCCGGCAAATTCATCAGGTAAGTCGTGTCGGTAGGCCCAAACCTTTATCGGTAAATGAGAATCTATAATAAAAAAACTAATCAGATATGAGCAAAAGTGCAAAAATCATATCGGCATAAGCTGCGGCTGTAATCACTCCTTAAAGATCTCAATCGCTTCTTTCGCCCAATCGAAGGCCCTCTTAACAGTTTATAAATCATAAATCCACTTGTACGCATTTATGAGTCGAAGTACACTTGCGCGATGTAGTATTACTGTATTCCGAACCAGTATTTGGGCTTACAAGATTCCACCAACGCAGCAACTTTATTAAACTGCAAAAGAGCAATAGTTTTCCTAGCACTGGCAAAACCAGGAACAATTTAGGATTTTGAAGATGACTCAATTTGAAGAGCAGAAATTGTTTGGTTGCGCAAATTCTGCAGCAAGCAAGTTCCTTTCTCAATCCTCTCATTAAGTTTTTCTATAAGGTCCTAAACTCAATCTTGTAGGAGATGTATGACCAATATGTGACTGCATAACTACCAAAATTTATACTTTTGTCTCCTGAACATTCTTTGCCACTGCTTCTCTGAGCTTTGCACGCGCTTGGGCTGGCCTCTGTTCGTTGATAAGATGATGGATATTGATAAAAAGCACACGAATGTTGCCCACCAACTCCAAACGCAACGGATCATTTGGTTGACTAAATTTAAAGGATTAGTATAGAGAATAGATGGATGACAAAATAAACTGATTAACTGAATGAGGCACTCCAACAGCTGGAGGAAATGAGACAATACTTCCCGCATAAGCCGCTTCAATTCTAATCTCCACTCAGCATTTTCCGAGTAATGTTTGGCAATCCCATGTTCTTCCAACGATGGCAATGGAGGCAAAAATGTTTCTTAGTTAACTTCTCAATTAAAAATTGCAATCTTAAAGACAAAGGTTTACTTACAAAATCAGCAACAGCATTGGCATCCACAAAAATCTCTTCCGATTCGTTGTTCTCCATCAGTACGAAAAGTAACCTATATATGCCTAACATTTTTACTAGTCTTGTGATGAAAAACTAAAAAAAGCAACGCCTAAACTGTGTCATCTGGTAGAATTTTGTCATGTACCCCAATTTTCAACCAAATAATATTTTTTGAAAAGCGCCTTCCCAAATGGGGAATTTCAATTGTTTTTTAGACACATTTCAATGCCTAAAATATTCAAAGAAGACGTTTAAATGCGGTTTTTCACAACTCTGTTTCAGAAAAACCTATAAGCCCTCCTCAGACTCCCGCGAGTCACGAGTCAATGATTCGTTTTTTTTACTCACGAATCAAAACAGGTGGTTCGCGAGTCATGTTTCGTGTGTCAAAAAAAGTTAACTCGCGTAACTCTAGTGTAATTTTGACTTGGGAGTCATGTTACACGGGAGTCTGAGGAAGGCTATAAGAATTTGCAGTCTAAAGTGCAAGGTAAGGTCTGTTCTGAATGTCGTAAGTTCTCGTGGCTCACAAATTGAACGACTTACGACTTTGTAAGTCTTGCCTATTTTACTTCTTCGCAACCATCATCTTGCAATATTTTGTGGAGGTTCTTTTTTATTATTTTTTTAACGAGACTTTAGGTGCTGAAGCACCGTGTTTTGTAAAGCGTCTAACAAAGCGATTTTCCTTGCACGTTTCAAGGTGATTTTAAAATCAGTATTTTGGTTTACTGGTTTTACAAGATAATAGGTGGGCTTTCATTTCCATATTTCGTCCATCGTTTTAGTTGTGCGAACAATACAAGTTCTATTGCTCTGAAAGGATGCCTGACTTTTTGCCTGAGTTTCTGATGGGATTATTTGCTCCTCGTCCGCCGATCGAGTACAAGCCGCCACCAGACAAATTGTTAGTTAACAAAAAGCGTGAGCCTATCACTGGAGTTGCGCAATATATTCATTTGTTCGAGGTTAGTTTCTTTACTTCTGAACCTTTATGTCGAACCGCTTTGCATGGCTTCAGTCAATCTTTTACCTGGTCTTCTTTTTAGGATCCTGCGGACACTCCTCCAAAGCCGATAATCGAGACAAAAGTTGATAAGAAAACCAAGCGCGTGAGTAGTTAAAGAAAAAATTCTGAGAGGCTGGTCCATTTCTTATTTACAGCACTTGGAAAAAGCCGAAATTCAAGCCTACAGGTTGGAGTATTCGATAGCCTCTTGTATTTTTTGTTCCTTCAATTGTCTTTTGAGTTCAGAACTGCCATTTTTAGGGAATCCGATGGAAAACGCGAAGGCGACTCATGATCCTTATAAGACTCTGTTCGTGTCTAGAATTGTAGGGTATATTTGCGAATGTATTTTTAATCCAGTCCCTATCATTTTAGAATTATGAGACTTCTGCCTCGAAATTACGCCGGGAATTTGAGAAGTTTGGGGAGGTTCGAAAGGTATTAATTTTACGAAGTTGAAAATTTCACGAAAAAACATTTTCAGGTTGTTGTGGTTAACGATCGTAATGGAAAGCCTCGAGGATACGCGTTTATTGAATACACTCACAAATCAGATATGTCGTGTAAGTTTCTCTAAAGTTTCCATTTTATCGATTTGTTCTATCCTGCCCTTGTACATATATTCTATATTTTGTACAGATGCTTACAAGAAGGCAGATGGAATAAAAATTGATGGTAGACGCGTGCTCGTCGATTATGAGAGAGGGCGTACTCAGAACGCTTGGCTTCCAAGACGGCTCGGAGGTGGAAAGGGCGATACTCGGAAAGCCCGAAAGAAACTTCGAGAAGAATCGCCTACCAAATGATAATGTCTTTCCCTCATATTTGTTTGTCTATCAATTTGTTGTGTGTCAAATCGCTGTTGTTCGACTGCTTTTTGGTCTTGGTGTTACGATTTCGGTAGTGTTCAATGAATTATATTTATGGGTTATGATATGGGAGAATGCAGTAAGAACTTTACTTAGTTCTTTTGTTCAAAAAAGTAAATTAATTTTGTAACTCGAAAATAGGCCGGGACTATGTTTACCACTCATCTTCAGTTACAGCCATCTAAAAATATTTGACACATCGTGTGCAGTTGATTGTGGTAATCTCAGATAACCTTATTAGATTGCTCAGAGCTCCCATGACTACTGTGGAGTATAGTCATAATTGGCTTTTGAAAGTGGGCACTACGGTCATTCTCGTTCCTTCTAAAACATTCTTCTCAGGACACATCTATTGATTGCGCCTGCTTCGTGTCAGTGCCACTTTCGCCAAAAAGTTCTACGAAAACGTTGATTGTAAGAAGAAGATGAAGAAGAAGTTTAATGGTGTAAACTTTAATGTTTATAGAATTTAAGTAGTTGCTCATAAGATGACCCAATTTCTGCCTGACAACTTGGTGGCATTGTTTGCACCCCGCCCACCAATTGAGTTCAAGCCTCCGCCAGATGACTTGTTGGTCTATCGAAAGAGGGTGCCAATAAATGGGATTGCTCAGTTTGTGAACTTGTTTGAGGTCCGTATTATTCAACAAGTGCTTTTTTTCTTTCTTAAAACCAGGATTTTTCTAGGATCCCGTAGATACCCCTCCAAAGCCTATAGTTGAGACCCGGGAAGAGAAGAAGGTCAAACTGGTTAGTAAACTTTTTTCACCAGCAGAACTGTGTGTTCGTCCCTTCATATGTTGTGTTAACTTTTAGAGAAAAGAAAAGCAGGAACTTCTTGCCTATAAAATTGAGCAAGGAATTGCTATGTGTAAGTATTTGTCCACGCTGGGGTGAACTTTTTCCATTCCACATGTCTTCAACCTCCTTTTCTGAACACAATCATGAACATGTTTCAGGGGCTCCAGCCGAAAACCCCAAAGCCACTATGGATCCCTACAAGACTCTGTTTGTTGGCCGAATTGTATGTCTATTGACTCAAAACAGCAAATCTATCTATTCCTTTTAGAACTACGAAACCTCTGAGTCCAAGCTCCGCCGTGAATTTGAGAAATTCGGCAAGATAATCAAGGTATTCCAGCTTTTTTAAACCTGAAATTGCAGTTTTAAATTACTTGCAGATTTCCATGATCCACGACAAGCATGGTAAACCGAGAGGCTATGCCTTTATAGAATACGCTCATAAATCGGAAATGTCAGGTGGGTAGTCCACTTTTTTATGCTTTCTTCTAAACAAGATATGAGCCTTTGAGTTTTTCGTAGCTAGTTACCTTAGAAATCAGCTAAAGCAGGAATATTGTAGTGGGGGCGGTGATTTTCTTGATTCCCCAGGGGCAAAAACAGCAAATTAGTTTTTTTTGTTAGTAATTTTGCAAAATTTTTTTCGAAAAATTGGATTTGATGAGCATAATGACCACCACTGTGTTTTACAGAACTGGTGTCTTAAACTCCCTCTCTGAATCAATCTATGAGTAGCTCATCTCTCTATCTCTATATAGGTTTGTTGATGGTAGTGGAACACTAATAAATGTTTTGGAAGCAAAAATATGAGGCATTTTTGGATGGAAAACCACTTTTGATTGGGCAACAATTTTTTTGGCAGTCTGAGAAAATTTAATTTGGGCTGTTTTGACTATTATTCACTGTCTACTATGATTACCTGGGTAGCACAATTGTGCATTCTTTCTTCTATTGAACTTGGCTCCTCCCCAGGTTAGTTTTGGATGCAAAGAGGGTAAGCACTCAACTATAAAGCCATCTAACCAACCATTTTTGTTCAAAAAGTATGTGGTAAGCTGATTTTCAACAAAAAACCAGCCAAAAACATTAGTATTTTTTCATAACTATTTTCCTCTATGGTAGGTTTTTCGGGTAAGTTAGCGAAAATGGGCCTTCTCAAATCAATTTGCTGATAGGCGATCGCTAACGTAGGTCTTTTTTTACCAATTTTATCAAATAGTGAATGAGTGGCAAGCTGCCAAACAAATAACAAATTCTCATCCTAGCTCTTCTCTTTTTGGGTGTGCGTTCACTTGGCAATGGTTTTTTGATTTTTTTAAACTTTTCAACAGAATTCCTATATATTATGAAAATTTTTTTTTTCCGCTAATCCCGGTTAGGCAAAAAGACCTCAAAATCCGAATCTGAGAACAAACTTTGCGAGAATTGGCTTCCTTGCTGAAATATAACCAGAGAAAGCCATTAACTCAGTTTTTGACGATTTTTAGCCTGGTTCCTCCTATTTATGGCCATATCTGGGGAGATGACAATTATTAAAAATCGGCTTAGAAATTCGAATTCCTGAAGTCATTTTGCCTATCAAGGTGGCTTAAAAGAACAAAAAAAAATTATTCAAAAGTACGGGAGCGCTATGAAAAGGTTTAAAAAAGCTTAAAAAAATAGTAGCTAAGTGATAGGTACCTCTTATTTTGCTTGTCTTTTTTTTGGAAATAAATGTAAAACAATGTAATTTTTAGCTGCCTACAAGAAAGCGGACGGCATGAAGATTGACGGTAAACGTGTGGTGGTCGACTATGAGCGAGGTCGAACCCAAAAACAGTGGCTGCCTCGTCGACTGGGCGGTGGCAAGGGCGACACTCGACGAAACCGAGAGTCCAAAGCCGCCATTTTGGCTAGGTAGGGCGGTTTTGAAGATTATTTTTTGTTAAATCTCTATTTCAGAGAGATGGCTGAGGAGGAGAATGGTGGTAGAGGTGTGTCTCCCTACAGAGATGAGGACAGAGGACATCGAGGAGGATCTTCATCTCGACATAGATCCAGAAGTCGGAGCAGGGAGCGCAGTGAGCGCCGAGACAGGTTCTATTTTTTGTGGATTTAGGATTTTGGGAAATATGTTACTTAGACTTGAAACCGCTTAGATGTGGTTTTTTTGGACTACTCTTCATAAAATTCCATTATTTTCCCCGTGCATTCTAGTAGTACGTAATTAAAAAAATGGCTTGCTGAGATATGACAGTAAGCAAAGTCATATCTCGGTAAATAATCAAGTTTTTCTAATTCTGCTTTCCAATTTGGATTTCTGAAAACATTGTGCCTGCCAGGTTGCCTCAGAATTAAAACCTCATGCATAAATGCGTACTTTTATTTGAAAATATAAAAAAAAGCCGATAAGAGCTGATTCTTAAGAGGTTGAAAACATGACAACTGCGTAAAATTATTATTTTTGCAGAGATCGTCACAGCGAAAGAGACAGGAGCAGACGTTGAGGTTGACATGCCACTATCCGTTTCTGAATTTTCCCCTTTTCTATACTTGTTTGTTGCTACTATTCTTCCATTTTGTCCAATATAAACTGGTTTTTCTTCTGCGACACAAAAAAATACAAAGAGATGCACAGGAATGGCAATTCTTTAGGATCTATGAATTTTCGCCATGTGTTCTTGAATTTGAGGTTTCTCCGCGAAATTTTTTTCAATAACTGAGAGTCTAGAAAGTAAAATGACACCTACCACATGGTAAAGTTTATTTGATGAAAACAAATAACAACAATTTGTGCAATTCTTTACTTTTCCAGTCTTCTTCTTTCTGTCCAGATTACCTTGATTAAATATTGCAAATCATTTCTTAATTCTGTTTACATTGCGCACTGTCAAATTGGCCCATATCTTTTATGAAAGCTAGTTATCTTCTTTTCCTGTTTCAATAAACCACTCAACGCAATGAACCCTTTCTTCTGACGTATGCATATTTGGAGACGAAAAATAAAATCCCTTTTCAAAACACCAAAATTCTAAATAGAAATAACTTCATGTTAGGTGCCACTTTGTTTGCGAGATTCTCAGCTGTTGAAAACACAAATCTCATTGAAAACCACAAATTCTTAAACAAAAATTTAAGTTCAAAAAATCAAGTTCAAAGAAATTAAGAATATGTACTTCTAAGATTTACTTTTACTCAGACTAACTTGAACAAAGGCTACAAAATGGTATATTTAGAATATTCTCGAGTGAGTTTACTATTTAAAATGACAAGTATAACCGTAACTTTTTAGTATCACCATTTTTTGTTAAAGCCAAGGACAGTGTTTTTAAAAATTTATCTTGATTTTCTCGATTCCTGTCACGAATGCCTTCATTGAGCGGACGTTCTCTTTATGTGGCATTGTGGACATAGTGGACGGATGGAAGAGATCGCCTTGAAGAACTAAAAACAGTGAAAAGTCTAGCTCATATAAAAGTCAATTTTGTGAACCGCTGTGAGTCCTGCACCACTAAACGTGGGTAAAGAAGGGTGTACGCTGGTTCACAGCTAAACTAAACTTAGTTTTAAGTCATTGTAATCTGTGAAAAATTTTATAACTTTAGGCATGTGAACGAAAAAACGTCAAATTTGTTAATTTTTGAGTTATTAAAATGATGTACTTCTAATTTCGGCACTTTCTCGCTCAGCAAGTATCGACTGGTTCACTGAAACCCCAAAAATGGAATAACTTAATTTAATTATAACTAACGAAACCCTGTTTATTGTTTCTATACTCAGTTTTAAAGACTTGGTTAGTTTTCACTTTTCCACCATCTTTTCCCGAAATTGGCATTCTTTTGGCCTACTTGAAAGTTAAGCATTCCTCTCCACATAATTTCCAATTGAAATTGCTTTTTACTACCGCCAAACAAGACTACGGCCATTCTCTGAGTCAGACACCGGCAATCTCTCTCCCGTCTCTCTGACTTTCTCTTTCTTCAGGTTTCTCTCCTTTTACCCATACACTAAGCTAGTCGCTTAACAGATAGAGAGTGTAGAAGGTCGTCCCAGGGATTGTACATAGCTAGGGCAGATGGGTGCATTTTGCTGTATGGCTGCTCCTAAATGTGTAGTGAGGGATTGGCGTGTGTTAGAGGCAGAAACAGTCCCTTTTTTCCTCTTCCTCTCTTCCTTTTAACCCTCTTTTATTGCTATAGCTGGAGTGAGGGGAGTTATATAGATTTTTCCTCTTCTGTTTCCGCTCTTCTCCTTGTTGTTGTTGTCGTTACTCTTTGCAATTGTGTTTGTAATATTATGAGTATACTGTTCATTGATCTAAATCTTTTATTGTTCTTCAAAGGAAATATTTGCAATTTTGTTGCTTGTCTATGGATGGTTAGGATCATTTGTTTCCAGTTGAAGCAGCATTGATTGGATGTGTTTGTTTGTTTAAATTATTTTTTGTGGCATTTATTTTGTTGCTTTTATGTTGTCTAGGATAATCGGGGATTAAATACGTATCATTTGGGGCTGCAGCATACCTTTTTGAGATTTGTGACTAGGAAAAATATTTTTTAGTTTTCTAAGTTCACTTTTTTTATAGCTTACTGTTTTCATAGCTGACAATATACTACCTCAGGATTGAGTTAGTTCCTTTTCACTTTTTCATTGTTTCTATTTTTTAGCCAAAATTCATTGCTGGAGTTTCAGAGAATATGTTCTTCGTTACTTGAAACTTTCCTGCTTTCTTTAGTATGGCGTATAAAGCGAAGCCAGTTGGCTTGCTCACAATATTTTTTTTACATTCATTGATTCACAATTCATCATAATTAAGCTTCGCGTACAATGAGGTGACGGCGACTGGCGATTGACTGTAGCGATTGGCTGTGGCGACTGGCGACTCATTGTACGCGAGGCTTTAGAGCCACAATTAATCTTTAACTACTTCACAGTTAAAAACCTACATAGTATATTTATTTTTACATCAAACTATTTTACAGTTAACTTTTTTATGGTGAGCTATTTCCTCCTATTTTTATTTCTCACTATTTTTATGTTAGCTATTTTCTCATTTTGCTGTTTTATTGCAATCCGTGGTCGTTTATCCATATATCTTCTCCCAAAAAGCCTTTCCAGAAGAGAAAACCTTATTTCACGAGCTGATCAAATTAATTCCTGTGTTTTTTCATTGAATGAGCAAATAGCACTCTTCCAACAAAATTGATTAAATTAACCAGCATTTGTCTTCGGCCTTTTTGTTTCCACTGCACAAGGATAATTAAATCAATCCATAATCTACATCAGACAGCAGCTGAACATTTTCTTAAATCCATACTTTTTATTTTTAGTTATTTTATAAAACACTTAAGTCTTTTTTGATGTCTCTGTGATATTGGATTAGTTTAAAAACTTAGTTACTTTCGATAGCTAACAATTTTTACAGTTGACGCACTAAAAAGTTGACTGCCACGTTTTTTAATATATCGAGATCTGAATTTATATGAGAGTTAATAAGCATGCGAGAAACATTCTAATTTCCATCCCAAATTTAAACCTAATTTAGCTATCCTGTAAAGCATAATGTTATCTTCTTTTACAGCAAAAAAAAGCGCTTCGATGTTAAAAAACATTTATTAAAAAAGGTTACTTTTCCTTTTTTTCTTGCATTTCAACAAAAAGCTGAATCTTACACACATTTTTTGAGCACATTTCGAGTGTGGAGGATTAAGGAAGTTGCAGTGCCAAAATAAGAAAGAAAAAAGAGAATGCATTTGTTTATACTTTTAGAAGATGAACAATTTTTAGCCTAACAAAAAATTCCTTTTTTTTTCAGCGGTCACAATATTTTTTGGACAAAAAGAAATTGTTACGAAAGCATCTTTTATTCGAAAAAGAGCATGTGGCACAATTTGATTATAACTATAGCTTACACAAATGATTTGAGTGTGTGAAGCGCAAAAAATATGTTAAAATTTTTACAATAAACAACCATAGATGAAGGTTTTTTTTATAAAAGTTTGCAACTTTTATAGTTTATTATTTTTTAATTAACTATTTTTCAGTTAGCTATTTTATTGATTGATACATAAATTTAAACATCAAATACTTGTTAGTTTCCCATTTAGCTTCTAAAACAATGCTTTTTGTAAGAGTATTGCGTTGTGTACTGCAGTATGTCGTTAATAGGCTTGTCGAGCCACCAAAAATTTTTGAGCCATCTGCCCCATACTAGAAAACTGTGGCCCCTTAGAGCTGAAACCTAGTTTTCATGGCCTAGCTTAACAGTTAAGATCGTTTAGAGTTACAATTATTTTCATAGTTAGCCCTTTCCCATCACTAACTATTTTCATAGTTAATTACTGTTATGGATAACTATATTGCGAGGTTAACCTACAGTAGCGAGCAAAAAAAATTACCCAAGACAAATTGACTCAGAATTTTTTTTAAAATGCGGTTCAACCATTTTTTTTGGGACTTAACCAATGATCTAAAAAGCAAAATTGTAGCATTTTTATCGCTCTTTTAGATGGTATATAGCAATCTAAAACTAGTATCAAATTTTTTAAAAATTTTGACCTTTTATTATGTCTATCCCAAATTTTGGGCGAGCAAAAAAATTTACCCAACTGCTTTGTTGAGCATTCAATGCTTTGTAGCATAACCATTTGCATCAACAACTGCTTGACAACGACGTGGCATTGAGTCCACAAGGTTGATCAACACATCAATTGAGATTTTTTTCCATTCTTTTTTGATCGCTTCCATCAGAGCTGCCAGATTCTTGTGCTT
>BBSZ01007514.1:1147-21401 GCA_000981365.1 Subanguina moxae | reverse complement strand
AATACCAGTTATAAATAAAAAATTAAAGTATTTTCAGAATGTCACTATGAAACTGATCAAATACATTGAGACGGGTAATGAAGCAATTGCCAACCTCAAAGAAACCCTCCAACAACTTCCCTTCGACGACTCCATTCCCAGTCCACCTGCAGCCAGCTTTGTAAGCGAGCTCAAAGAGACTGAAGCACAGCTACAAGAGACCAAAAACAACAAAGATGACTTTCTGTCAACCAGCTTGGCATCCACTTCTCAACGGACAGCTGGCGAGCAGGTCCTCTTCTTGAAGGTTGTTACTATTGAGGTCATTGCTTTGTCTTTTTCTGTCTCGTGTCAGCTCGAAAAATTGCTAAAAAAATTTATAAATATTTTTGAAAGGATTGATAATAGAAAGTTTTTAGAAAGAAAAAGAATTTCTGGACAGCTACAATCGAAAGCTAAAAGCGAATGTGCAGAAAGGAAAATCCAAACTAACAAAACCAGCTCAAAGGCCTGCTAACTCGGTTAAAGAAAGACCTTCGAAAAAAGATCGAGTCGAGAAGATGAAGGTGGAAGAAAGAAGAGGTGTTTCCACCTCTTCTGCAGTAGTCAATTCATACAGTCCATCCCATTCGCCTTCCTCAACCGATGGAAGCAGGTATCTACAAGATGATGAGGACCAACCACAACCAAGACCTGTGTTTCAACTGTCTGGCAGTGCGTCCAATAGTGACGATGATAATAATTGATGGATGATTCTTTAATTTATTTCTTTTAGTTTGTTGAAAATGGTATAGAAATAAAATTTTGAGATTTGGAGGACAGAAAATAACACGATACCATCTTAACATTTCGATAGGAGCTTTGGGACCATAGGGCATAACCAGGTGGGCTATACAGGCATCAGCCCACTTCCGACACACCTCTTGCTAGTAACTGTTGGAAAATCACTGGAGAACGTGATTTTAAGAGAGCATTAGCTCCTACGAAAATATGACTCTGCTGCGATATTTGGCAGTTCATGCCTAAAAGTAATAATTTCCTTACATCCTTACAGTCACAAGTAAGTCCTTTTTTAGTATGTTCAGAGAGAAATCTTTAGTAGCTGTGTGACATTGAAAAATCCCCTCAACCAATCTTTGGCAAGATGGATGCGGCCAAGCAGCAAAAAACCACACCAAATACTTCCTTCGGGAATTTGGCAGCAATGAAAGCTCTAAATAAGCAATGGATGAGAAGAAGAGGTCCGGTCAAATAGAAGAAGAAGCAAGTTGTGCTTTTATATCGACTGGTTTGACAATGCCAACACTCTTTGCTAACATGCTCATCTCACTTCCTGTTAGCAAAATTTTCCAAAGCATAGCTTCTTCTTCCATGGACACAAGACGTAATGACCAAATTTTTTTTGTTTCAATTTAGTCGGTTTAGTCCCCGATGAGATTAGCCTATTTTTGGAACCTGGTCGGGTGTTGGGGCCTGCCCCACCTCGATCGCATGTCTGTCCGGTAGTGCCTACATCCGGGAAAGGCCCTACTTCCCTCGTTTGAGGGAAAAACCTACTTTCCTCGTTGGAGGGAAGTATTCTCTTTTAATAGAAAGTATCCATATGAATATATCCATCTGTAAATACCATGGTCGATACGACAGAGTGAGGCCTATTCTGCATCCTTGGCACTATTCTCAAACCCGGCACTTTGTTTTTCTTTGATTTTTATATATGCTCTGTATTTCAGCCAAGCAAGAATTTTTTTCATTCCACAGCCAATAAATCTGTTTTAGAAATTAAGATATTGCTGAAATGAAGGATTTTGTTAGCATCTGTGGATAATCTTTTGAGTGTTGGTCACCTAATTAAATTCGCTCAATATCTAAGAAATCTTGTTGGTTATGAGGTTATTAAGTTGACTCCTTTGCAAGTCTCTTGGTTTTAGAGGATTAAACATGAGATTATTGTTAGGTGACCTAGTAATCTTGGATTATGGACTAAGATTAACCTAAAAAGCGTATTGGCAGCGTAAATCCAAGGTCATTTCAGTCTTAAAGCTTTAAATAAGAGCAGCAAATATTTAACCATTTTTCAGGTTTTGGCTAGAACTAAAATTTATCGCCAAAAGTAAATCTGTTTTGTGAAGGGAGGAGACAATTAAAGGCCCGCTTTCTAAAGGGGGCTCACTCTTGAACAGTTTCCTTTGCAGGGACCTACCGCATAAAGAAACTCTGGTATGCATACTGTTTGTCTAAAGTTTGGCACCCTAGTCTAAACAAGCACCCCAGTCTGCTTTAGAGTCGACTGGGGCGGCTAGTTATTTTTCAATGGGCAAAAAGAGCTCAGGTATCCGAAACTGAAAAGAGTATTTGGATTCTGTTGTAGAGTTGACTGGGCTGTCTATTCTGGAGTTGACTAGGTTGCCTCTTCTAGAGTTGACTAGGGTGCCTATTTCAGAGTTTCTCCTGCTATTTTCATGCGTCCAGAAATTGTTCTCGACTGATTTATGTCTCAGGTATGTTTGTGTGCGCCTCTCTAAGTCTCAAACCCTCGTAGGCCTCTTACGGGGAGCTTTAAAGGGTTATGAAATCTAAATATTTTTTTTTCTAACAGCCTTTTTTAATTCCTTTTTTTATAAAATAGTCTCTTGAAAAGCACACTGCACCCTATCTCTTTCTTTCTCTCTTTCTCTGTCAACTTTTTCAAGTCTCCTTGGCAACTCTTCAAGGAGTGGGTAATGAGTGTGTGCGTGCCACTCCTGTTTCCCTTAATGGAAGCAGCACAAACACTGGTCAGCCAGCCAACTTTTTTTCTTTTTCTAACACATCCACGGCTAGCTTAATGGAGTCAAGAATCCCAACAAGTACTATGACTTCTTTGTTATTATATAACTGATGCACATATTGTAAATACAATTTCATCACGCTTTATTTGTTTGTTGTTTCCATGAATTAAGAATAACACCGTTGGCAATCAGTTGAAATAATTGCAAAAGTGACATGCCTTTTACGCAGTTTCCTCTTTGTTCTGAATTATAACAGAATTGAGTTGTCGTTAAAAGATATACATTCTTAAGCCAAAGTATCTTTATTTAGATATCTACTTCTATTTTTTTTTAACTCTATTACGACGGACTCTCTTTTTTAACGTCTTTTTTTATTTTTCCTCAAGTTTATTTAATAAAGGTCTTGCTAAGGACCTTGACCCTTTGTCTGTTGCTAGCTTTTGCTCAAATAAGCAAAGGCTATTAACAAAGAGGTTAGAGAAAAAGAAAAGCTAGTGAGATAAAGAATTTGAGGGCACACATTTCAAGCCAGCTATTTTGAAAGCTGCGGCTGTTGCTCCTACTAAAATTGTCTTTTTTCTATTTGTCTTAGACATGTCAATAGAAATGTGTCAAAAATAGTGCTGGCGTATTGAACTTTGAAACAAAGATTTAACACACTTTTAATCCAAACTTTTAATTGAAACCAATTGGAGTCAAGCCGTGTCTTGGCTGTAGTCGTCTAGCTCTTGCCTTTAGAAATTTACTGTTTTGTTGTGATTTTTTTTTTGCTCTTACTTGAAAAAAAAATCCAAAAATGACGTATATGACCCTAGTTTACTATTATGAACATTTTTCTTCTTCTTTTTCACACCCAAAATACCCTACCACTATCTCTAAGTCTAGCGATGTGACAAAAAAGCTTGCACTTGTTTGGATTGGTCGACCTCTTCACAAGTGTTTGTGAGCAGTCTACAAAAGCAACACAGAATAGAGTCAAGATCAGAGAGTGGCATTTGTTGTGCAGCCAAGTCAGCAAAAAGTGTAGTTTCAGAAAAGACACCAACAAACTCTGTCAACAGACACAGAGGCGGTGGTTTGTGGCTTATGGCAGCCCTCTTTCTTTCTTAATCTGCTCTTTGGCTTCTCCTCCAAGACCTTTGTTCATCCACTACTCTAAGCACACCAACAAAAAGGGTAATAGTAGTAGCAGCAGTGGAAGTAGTAAGATTGATTATTGCCAGAAGTTGTGCACCCAGCAGCTGATGACTGGTCCAGCCTGATCTCCCCATTATCTCCTACTATATTGTATTCCTCAAGAGAATGAGGAAGGACAGAGAAGTGGGGGCCGCAATAATTGGGAGTTAAAGTGGCAAACTGTTTCTCCTCCCTGCCTCAGGCTCTCTAGCAGCAGCAGGAGTAGCAGAAGCCTAAGTTAATTAGTTTGAGGAAATTGAGGTGGTCGGAAGAGGGCCAGAAACAGCAAAACAAGCCCACTGACTAACCAAGTATTACTGCAGCTTGTTTTGAATGTGTGTGTGACCAATGGGTTTTTGAGGTTGTTGGATGAGGATAATAAGGAAGAAGATTAGTTTGGCATCTCTCATTTGTGCGGCCAATTGCGTTTCTATTAATATTGGTTTGTTTGCATTGTCATCTTTCTCTCTTATCTAGTAATTGTGTTGTGGTCTAAAATTCTAGCAATTAATTTGGTTTTCATCTTTTTTTGACACACTTGACATGTTGACATATTGAATATCTGCATTGTTAACACTTTTTGTTACAACATCTCCCCTTTAATTCTTTTTAGCGTAGTAAAAATGCTTAGGAAGGTATAAAACAAGCCATTAAAATGTGTGTATTTAGATTGTTTCTATGCTTGATTTCTTTTTTCAATGTCAACGTTTCAAACAGCGACTTTTTAAACTTTGGTTTTTATGAGCTAAACACAAAAAAAATTTCACTCAACCTCCCCTCCAACCTCCTCTCCATCCTCTTTTTCATTAACACAAAATAATGTTGCTGCGACTAAAGTTGAGTGTGGAAAGAAAGCAAAGTAAAGAGAAGAGTGGATCGTATTTCTAAAAAAGACACAACTTTGAGCAATAAAAATTGAATCTCCCACTCAGCAAGATTGGAGTTGAATGTCAATATTTCAAGATTCTACTGCCATCTACCACAAAATTTGTGTCTATTCAAAAATGTAGAAAAAGTTTAGAAAAGAAAGTGTAAACCATTTTCCGGGTACAATCAACCCTGAATTTAACGACCCCTCGATGCAACGACCCCCTTGAGTCAGTCCCTAGATCGAGGATTGACTATATACCAAAAAGATCTTGGTACATTAAGTCAATAATATACCAAAAGATTGCAATTCAAAAGAATTTCCCTTTCCTTGCACTTGATGGTGTTTGCCTTGGTTATATTGGAGAATGGGTACCTATTTTTGAGCTTGATCCTTCTCTGTTGTTTTTGCTACTCCCAAGCATTTCTAATACGCTATTTTCCACATTTTTTCGTAATAGAAAGTAAGATTTTGGAAAGTCGGAAATTTTGATATTTTGCCATGCTAAATTCATAATTCAAGGAGTTTTTGACACCAAGAACTATACTTAGGCATACAGGCATACAACCATGTTGTAACGGCATCGGTGCGCGTTGTAGTCTAGTACGCTGGCCTACCTAAGCCTAAGGCTTGGTTGTATGCCTAATTCCTAGGATCTAAAATACCATTTATAAGGTCATTTACCATTAGCCTACTCAGCCATGAAACTTTAAACTTTCCAAAAATCGACTTTCTATGGCAAAAAAGTGCACAAAAGAATCAAACTCAAAATTGGACACGCGTTCTCCAGCAGACTATTTTTCCATCCTCCCAGGTCGGCCGCTTTTTTATCCATTGATTATTCTCCTCATCTATTTGTTCTCGTTTGGCCAATAACTAGCAAAAACATATTATATATAAGCAATTGCGTTGAGCAAGTGGTTGTCATCTTGAACCGACTAGAAAATTGACTGAAAAATCGATTGGGAGTGGAAGTAGAAGCAATAGATTATTTTTAAGCCAAACAAAAAGGTTCAAAAACAGCTGCTTCTTCACTCAAATTCCAACTTTTTTGTATCAACTTTTATATTTCAGATGTTGAAGATGAAGCAGAAATAATTTCTTGTGACTACATCGCTCACATATATTTTTGCGTCTTGAAAGGATTAAGTGGCCAACATTTTGGCCAAAATCTAATTTTTGAAGTATGAAGCAAGAGCAAAAGTTTTAAGTCTTCTCCGCTCCTAAATTTCTGCTTGCGTGTGCATGTTTGTCGGTTTTGGAATTAATGCGATTGTGTTATTCCACAACCAAGGCAGTTTTCGAAGAAATGAGGCAGTCTGCTGTTGCTTTTAGGATGTTCCCTAAAGCTTTTATCATCTGATAGTTTTAAAAGGACATATTTTGAGCATATTTTTTAAATAAAAATACAGGATATTCCTACTAGGATATTCCAGAGCTATTTTCGAGTGATTTATGTCTTAGGTATGCCTAGTGTGTAACGCAACTTTTTTTGTTGTATTATTACTACTTGCAGTGCCCCTTTTGACCAACTATTGCCAATAAGACTTCTTTACTCAACTAGCTGCCAATAACTTATGCTGACCTGCCACATATTACTACTGGTCAACTGTTTTTCTATATTCTTCTAATATTACTCATTTTTATTGTTATTTTGCCCTAAAGCCGTAGTTTTGCCCTAAAAATTGCTTCTGACTCTTCAAATGACTAGCTCAAGCGAGGGCGAAATCCTACAAAATTCACAAGTCATTCGTGACCGATGGAAAATTGCAAGCTTTTTAAATTTTTCTTTTAATATTGTTAAAAAAAACAAATTTTATTTGTAGAAGTCGAAGATAGGCGGAGGTGGCTTTGGAGAAATCTATGAAGCAATCGACCTCCAGCAGCCCAATCAAAATGAACGGGTGGCGGTCAAAGTGGAGTCCTCAAAAGCCACTAAACAAGTGCTGAAAATGGAAGTCGCTGTATTGAGGCGTCTTCAAGGTTGGCTCTACGATTTAAAAAAAGCATATAGCCAAGTCTACCGGCTATTATTATGGCCAGTATCTACCGGCTTAATAGAAATCTTATATTTCATGGTAAAGATTAGTTGAGGCACCCTAGTAGGCATAGGCATAGCAGCCTTAGAAATTTGAAGCTGAAAACAGGCGCCTGCTTGCTGAACCTAAAACCCAAGGCCGAAAAGCAGAAAAAGAAGACGAGATTAGCTAGAAAACGACAGCAAAAACAGAAAAAAGCCATAATTTTTAAACTCAAGGCTGATCAGATCGGACATGCCCAAAATCCCCTTGGCCAAAATCACCCCGCAGTCAAAGTCTTCTCAGGGTCAAAACTTCCACAGAAACGGCAACATTGGTCTTTTTCTGTCTGTTTGGGGAAAGGGCAGGCCTTAAGTATACTAGCAAAAAACGCTTATGTATACAACTAAGCCTTCGGCTTAGGGTTAGTCAGTGCAGGTTAGTGGTGAAACAGAATAGTTCAAGTGATCCAGGGGATCAAGAGATTCTAGGGTTACACAGTTCAGGAGCTGCAACAATTAATTAATACACACCGTAATTAAACCAATTCACACCAACATCCACCTATCTCGGTTGGTGTATCCTAGTAGCGTCAAAAATTTTCTGTGTTTTGGTTCTCAGAAACCGTCTAATTTTATTTGTTTAGGCAAAAGACATGCGTGTAAATTCTACGGGTGTGGACGAAACGATAAATTCAAGTAATTTTATCTACGAGAAATTTTTGAATATAAATTCTGTTCACTTCCAGCTATCTGGTGATGAGTTTGCAAGGCAAGAATCTTGCAGACTTAAGGCGAGAATCCCCTCGCCAGTGCTTTTCTGTGTCCACCTCCATTCGACTAGCTGCTCAAATCCTTGTAGCTATTAGAGAGATCCACTCCATAGGCTTCCTGCACAGGGACATCAAGCCGTCCAATTTTGCTATGGGTAAGACCAACTCCACACTTCGCTATGTCTACATGCTCGACTTTGGCTTGGCTCGACTCTATTTAAATGCCAAAGGAGAAATCCGCAGTCCAAGGTCCGCAGCCGGCTTTCGGGGCACTGTGAGATATGCGGCCGTATCTGCCCACAAAAACAAGGAAATGGGCAGACAAGACGACTTGTGGTCATTATTGTACATGCTAACAGAATTTCTGCAAGGTGCTTTGCCTTGGAGAAGAATAAAAGACAAAGATGAGGTGGGCAGAATGAAAGAAGAAGTTAATTTTGAGCAATTGTTGGAGGGATGTCCACCTGAGATCATGGAATTCCCCAGACACTTGTTCACACTCACTTATCCTGATCAGCCAGACTATGAATTGCTGGAGAAGTGTTTGTGGTCTACAATGTCAAGGTTGGGCATTGAGATGGATGATCCCTATGACTGGGAGATGGGCTACGAAAATTTGTCGCCAGCTGGAGGAAAATTCAAGCCCACTACTGCCACTAATCAGACAGCTGTGGCTACGGCAACAACAGCTAATGTGTCCACAAGGATACGCTCACACACTACAGCTTTGAGGGATAAGGTGCCGGATAATGATAGGAATAGGTAGGTTATTATTTATAAATCTCGGAAACTTCCAAAAATTTAAACGAACAGACCCATCAATCCAATGACACGGCTCTCTGATCCAAAATAATGGATTTCCTATCAATACTCACCCAAACAATATCAAGTATCCTTCTATAAAAAAAAATATTTCAGGGCGATGGAGACTCAAGCACCCATTACGATGGGGGAAGATGATGATGAGCAGACAGGCAATTATCGCTATTGCCCTCCCCAAATCGCCAGTGACAGACCGAGTGGAAATAGTGGAGCAGCCGCAGGAAAGGCTTCTTCCAACTCCTTGCATGATGATCACGACCAATCTTCCCTTCATCAAAGACAGGACAGCAAACCGAAGTACAAAAGACAAGAGTTTATGAGGTATGTGACTGGTTAACAATCCAGACAATAAAAGTAGGAAAAAGAATACTTGCAGACCAAAATATGGACCAGTCAGTTTTGATGTAATTGATGCAGTGAATGCTCGTCTAGCAGCAGCTGCCAACACTAAGACAACACTGACCAAATTGGGGTCCACAGATAATGAGAGTAAAATCGCAGGCAGCATGGTTTCAATAGACCAAATCAGAGCGTCAGCTCCTCCTGAAGGAGAAGGCATAGGCAGTAGTGCCAGTGGTGTGGCCAAGACTGGAAGCATGACTGCTTTGTCTGCAGCTGTCAAATCGACAGTGATTGCCAATGGAGGCACTCTACCTAGACAACAAAAATCACTAGGCAATGAAGGAATGCAGGTGAGGCAGTCACCAGGAACACCTCTGACTGAACACAAAAACAGCAAATCAATCACGGTATAACTTCGATTGGAAGAAGCTGTGATTCATAAAAACAAACAAAGTTTAGCTATCCATTGGCAAGCGATACCAAAACGGCAGCAAACGACACAATAATGTGCCTGGCGTCAGCTCGTCCACCAATCCAATAGCTGCCACCTCTGTCAACGCCAATCAAACCTATTTTCCTACCTCTCCACTCATTCAGAAAAATGAAACACACCAGCAGCAGCAAAAATTGCTGGGTGGTGATAGTCTTAAACAATCTTCTTCTGCCACTAAATGGCACGGTAGGTATTGTAGTTTGAAAAAGGAGTCTCAACAACTCGGTAATGCGGCCATTTTTACCAAGTTTGGAGGTGAGGCTAAAAAATATCGATGCTACGGCTTGCGATTTACATGGGTTCTACTAAACTCTTAAGCTTAGACTGGCCTTCAGCCTCACATTCAGCTATGAAATGTTGCTGTCTTTGCGTTGTCTCCAACAACCTTGAAAATAGTTTTTCAGACTCTGTCGACAAATATGAAGACCGACAATCTCCTTCTATCCCTTTTGAGAAGTCTTTTGAGTATGATTGTGCTAATAGAAAGTCGCCAATGCCACCGGTGAGGTATGGACTACATGCCAAGATACTGTCTCCTAGCTACTACCCTTCAGCCACCCCCAGTCCCATTTCCACCCTGCCGAGACAGAACAGCTCTAGTGGGGTGGCTGAAAAACAACCCGCCAACAATAGTCCAAATGAGAACAGCAACACTGGCTATTTGACGCCGAGAAGTGCTAGGAGAATGCCTAGCTCAAAATCAGCCACTCCTCTGTTGTCGCTGAGTAATGGGGGAAGGCCATATGCTGCTGGGGACAGACAACAATTGTTGCACTATAACAGCTATGATCAACCCAATTCTCCGCCAATACAGAATGCAACTAGTGTGGAACGAGAGAGTCGTTCTCCCAGATTAAGGACAAGGGAAGAGTCAGGCAGAGATGCTGTACTGCCTGCTTCTCCCAAAGAAAGTCTCGACGAAAAAGGGGTTGAGAGTGAAGGCAAAGCCAGTGGCAATGGATCTGGCATGAGTATTATGTGTCACTTCAAGAGTTTGGTAAATGTAAGCATTCTTTTCGTAGTCTAGGCTGGGATATATCTGGATGGAGCCAAGAAAACATCAGTTTTCAGAGTTTCAACAACAGTTTCAGCTCCACTTCCGCAGCTGCCGCCAAACTCAGTCGACGTAGATCGCTGTCCAGAGGAGTGAGTCTAGATGACACCCGTCGTTCAGCCACTGCTCTTCAGCTGACCTCTTCTAACAATTCCTCAGGCACTGGATTGCAACCCGGAGGAACAAATGGTCAAAACTCTGGTGGACACACCACTCCACACACAGTTTCTTCTGCTACAACTCCAACCTCAGGTAGGTAGTTTGCATTTATTTAATTGTTTTGCTAATAATATATGTATTCTAGGTCTAGGCACAACGCCGAGCAGTGGTACAGGTGCTGCTGCCAACAAAACTTCAGCCGAAAGACGACAACAAGAAAAAGAGGAGCAGGATGAAGAGCGGGACAGAGAGCTGCGCCGTCAAGCTAGACGTCATAGGTAGCTGACTTTCAATTAGTTCCACCAGTGTGTTTATACTACTTCTACATAACTTTGACATTCTCATGACAAAGAAAAATCTACATTGCTTTTTCCACTCATCTATGTCTCATCTGTGTGTTTTTGTGCGCATCCCAGCTTCGAAGCCCTCTACACCTCCCAAGAGGGCTTGGAAAAACGGTCTGGATTAGACTTTTGCCCTGGTCCTGTAAGAGAAATGGTTTACAAAAACTGGCTTCCTATTACTCCCTTCCCCTCCCAATATATCTCTTGTTCTCCTCCAAGTTGTTAGTTTGACACGTGAGAAACTCACACAGCCAATGCCTAAGCGAAATTACAAAGAATTTGATTTAGATTTGATTTTCAGACGACGAAGTGACTGTCAAAACATGTTTCCAGCTCCAAAACAAGACGCTGTAAGCCGAAGAAATATTTATAGACGACTATCAAAATTGTTTGTTTTAGTCTGTTAGTCCATCCAGAAAGGCTCCAAATGGAGGGAATGGGACAGTGGTTCACAGAACAATGATTTTAAACAACAACTCTTCCAGAAATGAGTCTTGTAGAGGGGAGCGAGCAAGTGGCTTCCGTTTCTTGAACAACGGTCTGGATGTTGACAAGAATGCAACTGCCTATGCCACAGCCAACGAGTACCATTTGTCGCACAAACAATACCAAAAAGTTGTGCCTCAGCCACCGCCCTACGATGAGCACAAAAGCTCTTTGGCTTGCAGGTATACAAAATGGTAGAAAGACAGTTCTTGCTCGTAATATTTATTGCTTTTGGCTGAAGTTGCTTTTACGCCTTCCTCGAGCTCATTTTTAGGAGGATTTTTTCAACTCTTAGATACTCCATTAAGCAAAATGTCCTAAGGGATTAGAATCTGAAAAAAATAACTTCAAAAAGATGCTTGGTTACCGAGATATAGATACAGAAGTAAGGTGATTTATGATTAAAAATTTCGGCACTCGAACTTTAGGGCATATATCGGTAGCGAATTCGCTTTTTGAAATTCTGCTTTCAAATTCGGATTCCTGAGAAATTGTGCCTAGAGCAGGGTAGCTGAAAAAAGAAAAAACGCAGCAAAAAGCTTGTAAGAACTGTCAATGACCATAGAAAATAGATTAAAAATGTTTACTAGATGTTGTTATCATTGTTTTTTTAGAAGAAAGCGATACCAGTTTCTCAACTTTGCTCCCCGTGCCCTTTCTAAGTCTTAAAACACTGATAGTATTAATTATTCAACTACATCTCATTTAAAAATGCTCAATTGTTCTCTTTCTTTCAATGATCTAGAATTATTGGCCATACTTTTGTTCACTAGAGGTGCTTTTAAAGCTAGTTAAAAAAAACTGTTATGATAGTTTTGAAAGTTAGCGCAAGTGATTCGAGTATTTCTTTACATGTTTTTGAGTTTAGCCCGCCATGTATGTATAAAATATATATTTTATAATTAAAAAACAGAATAAATAGTAGAGTATTTTGCATTGAGTTGTTTTAAAACACATAAAACGGCAAAGGCTAATTGACTGCTGGAGGTATAGATAAACTTAGCCATTTTTTCCTCTGTTTAAAATCTTTATTCTCTTAAAAACCAAAATTTAAAGCATTTTTAATAGTATAATGTAAAAAAACTATTATTATGCAGCAAATACCTTATAAACAAGCATATACAAGAGCATAACACAAAAATGTAGTTGCAGCAAAAAAAAAGGAGCAAAACTTTACGCTTATCCATGTTAGCCATCATGGCAGACTTTTTGCACAGAAAAGTTTTACAATATTGCCATTTCGCATTAATATTCCAAATAAACACTGCAAAAAAAAATTAGAGGAGTTGAAAAAAAAAACCAGCTGGCCCGTTGAGAAAGAAGGTGAGAGCTTAAAAGAAACATTCTCCAATATCTTCAAAACATGAGAACAGTGCGGACTAGAGAAAGGTGTGGGAAATGAAGTCTATGGACAAAATGCTTTCAGACCGACTCAAATAGAAAATAATAGGCTGTAGTCAAGAATCCGATGCGCTATTTGCGTTGTTCTCCCCGGCTATTTTATTTCAAAAGACAACCAGGCGCTCAGCCTGGGATCAAGGCAAAAAATGGACCGGATTCTCAAATTGAACCAAAGGCTCTATCCCACAAAATGAGGGAGTTTGGCTTTTTTTTGGAATGGTCGCCCTTGTTGTTTTGGCTCCTGTTAAGCACTTTCAATACGCTAAAAACAGTAAACAAGGTTTACTGCCCTGAGCCTAAGTAGTATGCCTAAATTTTGTTCCTGGGGTGTAAACTTCCTTGAAGTCTCCTATGAGTTTAAGAAGGTAAAGCATCAAAAGTTTTGACTTTTCAAAGACTCATTTTCCTTGAGAAAGTGTGGAAAGCATTAGAAATGCTTGAAAGGAGCTAAATGAACAGGGGGCCGTGCCGAAGTGGGAGAAGTCCGAGCTAAATACTGTCAAGAGAATATTTTACAATACTTATCAAGAATTCTGCATATTTAAAATATTGCCGCTCCCTATTTACTTGGTGATCAGCTTGTAGGTGCGTTTGTTGGCAGAGTCCACTCTTGTCTCGTTGGATTGGGCCTAAAAAGCAGCAGAGCCTTAGTTTCTTTAGTTTAGGGTAATCCGAGCTCTACTCCTGATGCTAATGAGATTTTTTTTAGCCCAGCTCCATTGAGTAAAACATAGTGCAAATGAAAAAGAGGGTATTTAGGTACAGAAGTGGCAAGTTTTCGACAAAATTTTTTCTTTGCCTTTAAAAAGCAGCCTTACTTTTTCATGAATTCTATCAAGTTGGCGGTTCTGGTTGGACACCTCAGTAGACATGTCAATCGCCATATTGCGCAGATTCCCAACCATTGTGGACACTTGTTGGATGTTCTCATCCATCTCCTCTTCTCTAGCGTCATTTGTGATGCTGCAAATACGATGAGGTTAGACCACCTTGGCTTAATAATCAGTAAAAAAACACACCGAGTGACATATCCTCCCTGCGGACCCATGCCAGAATCGCCAACAGTGATTCTGGGCTGGTCACTGATCACGCCTCCATCATCATCTTTTTTCCAAGTCTTTGAGTACTCTGAACTTTTCTCAAAGTCAGCTCCTCTGCAAAACAGTGAGAATAAGAGTATAGATTTGGCTTTTTTTCTGCTTTGCTCATTTTTATCCACACCAGCTTATATGCTTCCCCAATAGGTAATTTGGTCGACATTTTGGTAGCAAGCCAAGGTCATTAGCCTGTTTTTTGATTCCCATTTTTGCAAATAACTAACTTGGAGCAGGGCAAAACACACAGTCCACAGCATTTCTCCATACCCTTTAAGTGCTCCTCAGCCTCCTTCATGTCTTGGTTAATAGTGTCCAGATTGCCTTCCACCCGTTCCAACTGCTCTAAAGAAGGCGGCCTTATTTTAATAATCTTAAAAATAAGCTGCTGAAGCCAACCTCCTTGATCATCGAGCATAACAAGGGTTTTGATGCCTGCTTCCTTGCTCTAGAAACTGATAGGTTAAAATGTTTGCACATCTCCTACTTAAAATACACACACCTCTTCACACAAAGCAAGCATCCGACGGGTGCTCTCCAGTGACTGAAATAAAGGTAATTTAAAGAAATATCAACATGTTTCCATCATTTTATTTCTGTATTTGTAGTTTTTAGTATTTGAAATTTAGGTGCTACTGCATCATATGCCCAAAAAATTTATAACCGAAACCGCAAAACGCACAATAAGTGGTTAAAATGTTTAATTTTGCTCCGTTATTAGGAACACCAGACTCCTGCCAAAAATACTTGTGGTTTGGGACCACATTTTGAGGGGTAGGCTGACCATAAGCTATTACAAAAACCACCAACATCGACCACCGTTCTGTCAATGGACACATTCAAGCTTTTTAGTTCATCCGACATATCTCCCGGAAAAAAGAGTCCTTCATGCTCTTCCATAGTACCATTTTCTAGTGATTGCTGCAGAGAAGAGTTGAATTTGGAGTGGTTAGAGGCTGTTGAAGCAGTGGTTTGAAATTTTTGCCTCCTCTCTTTTTTGGAAGAAATTATTGTGTTGGACGAGCCATTGCCAATCAATCCGTCTTTGGCGGAGGAATAAGATGAAGCGGAAGCATTTGAAGTCATGGCTATTAGTCTGGCCGACTTCATGTTGCAGGTAACAGCCACAAAATTTTAGCAATTATGGTGGAAAAAGAAAATTTGCAAAAGAGGCCTTATTGGATAAAGTATTGGATAAAAAATAGGTTGGCAAAGAGCAGGATAATGTAATGAAACATCTTTGTTAATAGCCGGGTCCTGGAGGTAGTGGCCATAAAAGTGTGTCATAAACATAAAAATTGAAATGGAATTGAATTGGCAGTGAGAGAGCCGGGAAGGCTCCTCTCGTTTTCTTTTCTTCTTTTTTGGGCTGGGAAACGAATTAAAGAGGGGTAGCAGGACAGGCAAATTGAAGGAAAACGCAGGGGTGTGCTTTTGAGGAGAACTATCCCACAGATGTGAGCAGGACCCCCGCTTCTCTTGTGAAATAAGAAGTGTGTTGTTTTGGCAGATATGCCAAGGGGTAGAACTTGTGGGCAAAAAGCAATTATCAGCAAAAAAACTAAAACACTGTCTTTTTGAGTCAGCTATTTTATTTCAGATATATCTATAATTCTGAAAAGGATGTGTAAAAGTTTTTGGCTCTACTCGGTTACACTCCCCCCAAATCGATTTTTCCAAAAGCGTTTAACAGACCAAGAAGGCAAAATTCATAAAGCATAAATAATTGTTTTACTCAAAAAAGGCTAAAAAAAGCACTAAAATAATACCTCAAAATATAATATTAATTATGTAGTAAAAGAAAAATTTTGGGTAGAAGCATTCTTCAGCAACAAAAAAACAAATTGGTGATAAGAAGAGCGAGAGGTTAAAGTAACTGTTTTTCTCTTGTTGTTTTCAATTCAGAAAACAGATTTTTTGAAGCTAACCAATTTGAAAAATACGTTTTGAAGGGTGTGAGGTGAAATTTATTTATCAAAAAAGTATTTTTAATATAGAAACAGGTTGTTTTTTTCTTTAATCCTGGTCAGCAGAAAAAAATAGTTTTAGGTTGTTAAAAAAAGGTGGGTTTTTTTCTTTATGTTATTGAAAAGAATTTGTTAAACTTTATACAAAACTATATTAGTACAAAAGTATGATAGAAATAAGTAAGAAACAGAGAGGTAAGAAACACAAACTAAGGAAAGGCTTCTACATCATTCTAGGTTTTTAATTGGCTTTAAACTTTTTAAAAAAGAAAGAGTAAAACAGAAAACATCTTCTATTTAAGTGCTTAAACGTCTTGCTCGTAGCTCTTTCCAAATTTTCTTAGCAATAGTAGAATTTTTGGGCTCTGAACTTTGTAAAGGGAAACTTGTAGCCGAAGACAAACTTCAAAAAAGCACCCTTGACAATTTAAATTTCTGCTAAATTGAAAACAACCTCTCTTCTGCTCGATTTTACAGCCCACGAAAACTTTTAACATATTTAAACTAAAAAAGCAGTTAGTAAAGTAAGGAAAATTGTTTTTTTTTACAATTATCATTGTTTATTTAGCAAGTTAAATTCCTAATTCGTTAAAACTTATACAGAAAATTTTTTTTGGAAATGGGACTGGTAAAGAAACATAAAAGAGCTTAATTCGTGACCTAAATAGGATATGAAATTAATATTCGTCTTGTTTTTCTTTAAAGCCTTAAACAGTGAAAAGGATTACGTTTTTGCTTGCACACATATGTTTTTGAGACATTGTCAAATCCATAACAATATTCAAGAATAAGATTTATCCGTTTGCAATTAGCTTAGCAGCAAACAGAGCTCTTTTAACAAAAAAAACATTAACAATTTTTCTTTACCAAATTTAATTTTTTATTTACTCCTATTTTTATTGCATTTTATCTTTTTGTATACATTTATTTGCAGTTTGTTGTGAGGAATTATTCAAAACGGTTTTACACATATTTATAACCTACCATTATAATTCTACATTATGTATTTTTAAGTATATTTTTTAAATGTGTCATACATATTTATTAAAATAAGGAAAAGTTTGCTTACATCATCAGCTGTTGTGTTCATCCGCAAATTAATTTGCTCTAATGAGTCTGGAATCTCGCCATTGTCGACGGGCGCCTCTGTTTTGTTTCTTTTGGAAGCCATAATTGTTGTAATAGTTATTATAAAGCAGTTTACTAGGTAGTGTTAGAAATAAAAGGTATGAGTAAGTCTATATTTTTGAATGCAAATAAAATTTGACAGCAGTCACTCGCTATATTCACAAAGAATTTAGTTGTAGTAGTCGTAAGAAATAATACTTCCTGCTAAAAACCACCTCAGCCGTGTTTCCTCTCCTCTGCTAAATATGCTCTAAAAGTATTTCTATCAGTAAGAGGCTGGTTGCTAATTTCTAAAGAGCTTCTTAATTGATCCTATGCAAAAAATATTTTAATGATAAAAAGCTTATGAAAAGCAGCTACACTATTAATTGGCTGAAAGTGTTGAGAAAAGCAAAGTTTGCATAGAGAATTAAGAGTCAAAATTATTGATTTCAAAAAGATGAGTAAATGCCCACGCACACCTCTTCCATTCTAAATTGCTTTTATAAAAAATAAATAAAAAACGGGTGTTTGGTCAGGCGCTAGTTTTTGCAAAATAATTAAAAGAGAGGACTGTAGCCAAATAAGATGAGGCCGGGTTGATATGACTAATTGGAACTGATTATTTATTCTAGTAAATTAAATAGTATTTTTGCTATTTTACTACAAAAGACATTGGTTTTTACAAAGTAATAAAAAGGCCTAAAGCCAAAAACTCAGAATCTAATGAAGAATCTAACAAGAAAAAGCGTCAAGATAGGTAAACTGGAATGGAAATTTATGCACTTCTAGCTTCGATAGAACAGCTCTAGATGCATGAAAATAGTGTTGGTGGTATTTATTTTTGGGGCGGGGGGTAGAATACAGTAGTATCAAATCATTAGCTCAAATGTATTATTATTATTAGGGAGACGAGGGATGCTCTTAACGGTATAAGTGTCTATTTTTGATGCTTAAACACACGAAAAAGTAGTAAAAACCATTCTTGAAACGACTCCATACAATACACTTTGACCAAGTTAACTTGAAGCACAAAATACGCCAAAAATAATGGTGGCAAGCAGAGTATAGCTAGAGCATAGAGTACAGCTATTTTGTCCACTACACAAAAAAATTTGAAGTAGACACAAGTTGTCTTCTTTTTTCTTTAAAAAGACCAACAAATTGAGGAGGAGGAGGCCAATAGTTGGAACAAAGGAAAGTTGTTTTGTTGGGGGACAGAGAACTGGGTTGTATGTCCCTTTTTTCAAAAGCATTGCCCATTCATGGATTTATTTTCTCCTTCGTCTTTTATCCACTCAAGAGGCTGGCTAGTTTTGCTCTTCTTTCTCGACTCAAAACTTGCTCCACATTTTGCATCGATATAATGGCGGCAAAGAGTGAGAATAGAGTAATTATAAATACTTTGCCACTCTGAGCCAAATGGCCGACCTTGTGTGTGCTCACAGAATAGATTAGACATGACACACAAAAAATAGCGGAAAGGGAGTACTGGTAAGGACTTATAAATATTCAATTACCTTCCTACTTCTTGCACATAAGCTTTGCGAAAAAAAAGAAAGAAATAAAACGTGCATAAAGCTTTGGCACAAGAGGAAATGCGTGCGATGAAAAATTTTTGTGGAGAAATTATTGAGAAAGTAGCATGTTTTAGGGTTGTTTAGGAGTAGTTTTAATGATAAGAAATAATGAGTTTGCTATTGAAAAGTGTAAAAAGAAATTGGTTTGCTTAAATCAGACATGTTCAAATTAAAATTATAAAGTGCATTGATTTTTGGGTAGAGGCACCTTTCGTCACATTTTGACATTTAACACCTTCGTGGACAAATGAGGCTTAAGAGTTAGAGATGCGCGCACAGACTTACCTATGAGATGAATTCGAGCAATAACCTTAATGAGAGAATGCATCTAGAGGCACTTTTTGTCCTGGTTCAGTAAGGGAAACGGGCAAATAATCCTTACATATTACTGCCTTCCCCTCCCTATACAGCCCTTATTTCCTACTCAGTCATTTATTTTACTATTTTAGCCTGTTTAGTGGATGTATTAGTAATAATTATAACTCTAACATTAAGCAGCAAAAATGAAACACAAAATAAAGGGAAGTCACAGATTCCTCAGAAATTAAACATTATTACAATTTATCTAAAAAAACAAAAATTTATTGAATTATACGTTTGAGCCGCTCCAAAAACCTGTGAAAAAGTTGATGTGAGGTAATAAAAAGAGGATTCGCGGCATTTTCATCAGTTACAAACCCAATAACTAAAAAGGCGCTAGAGGCGCCAGTTCTGGTTATACGGTATCTATCACTTTCGAACCCCTTAAAAGCCGTGTTACTATTTTGTAGTCTCTTTCAGCACAACAACACACAAAAACAAAAATATGCCTGGAAACAAAGCAAAAAGGAAGTATTCCACTGTGTAACCACACTCAAAAACATCTTCAAAAAAAAATGTAGAAAGAAATACAAGTAATTTGCTTAGGCTTACGCAGAAACGTCAAAACAAAAAGAAACAAAAAGATGTCCATGCAAACTATGAGGAGCAGGAAATTGACTCAGTAAATCCATGCATACCCTCATAAGCCTTGTCAATATACTCTTCTACTCTAAAATATTGACTTTATGGTGCTGCCAGACCCAATTCTAACCAAAAAAGTCATATATGTTTGGAAAGAACACTTTAAATACTCAAGCCATCCGCTGAAATAGGCTGTAAAAAGTCAATTGCTTCCAGCAAAAACTTCTACTTCCTTCATCGCCGCCGAAATTGGTTGGTTACAGTGGAAATCCCTGGAGGAAAAGACAATTTGGAAGAGCTTTTGGAAGAGGCTGAAAAGGGGTTGGCCAAGGGGCTAAAAGCTCAAGCGTTGATAATGGCCAATTTCACGCCTTTCCTTTGTCCCACACCACCACCAAATTTGAGCTCAAAGCTAGTCAGTTAATAGAGAAGCCATTTGGCTGAACGCACGCCTGTGTTCCACGCACTTGGCTTAGCTGGTCGTCTCTTTCTGGCCTAGCCTTACTTTTATGGAATTTGGATGCCTGATGAACACAGCTAGCCTCCGTCTCTTTCCTTCCATTCTTTGGCTGGCGCTTAAACTCGCATGCTTGGCTGAAGAGAGGAATGGGTGTTACTAGGCACAGAAAAAGATCGATAAAGCATCTCCTCCTTTTTAGCTGTATCTTTTGATGTGCGGCTAACAAACATTAGATTAAAGAAAAGTGAAATCACATGCTTACCTGGTTTTGATCTGAAGGATGATAAAACGGCTTTGCTTTATAGGATGGAAAGAAAAGGAGGAGAGAAAATTTTGGGAGAAGAAAAGCTCAAGCTGATTCTAAAAGAGTTCATGGAGATGCCAAAACAAGTTGAGCTCAAAATGGCAGCCAAAAGGAATGG
>BBSZ01007513.1:0-32319 GCA_000981365.1 Subanguina moxae | reverse complement strand
GATAAACCCAAAGGTGAAAACGCGTCATTTTTTCCCTCTTTCAATGTCAGTCAGCTTCTTTTGCTTGCCCATGATCTGAGATAAACAGAATAGTGCAAAAAAAACGAAAAAAACAAGCGAAAATCGCGAGTAACAATAAGTGGTGCTAAAGTTTTGCACCAGCGAATTTTCATATTTGGCCAAAAAAAAATTTTCCTTGTAAGGAAACGAGTTCTTTTTTGCAACAAAATGCATTTTTTTGCTCTTTCGCATGTTTTTGTAAAAAAAAAAAGAGAATTAGTCTAATAAATTGTGGCCATACAGCGAAAAAAGGGGGTGGTGCTAAAGTATTGCACCGCACTGTAGTCATTCTCCCACAGCTTCCTCATATTTTTTCATTTGACTGTACAGGACAACATCTTAGTGCCTATGGATTGGATTTTTTATTTTCTATCGGCTGAACAATACAATAAGATTCTAAAAGATTAGATTTTTTATTCAGAATTAATTTGACATTTTTTTGCTAAGCTTTTTGCGATAAAAATGTGGGAACAGACCTTG
The DNA here is from genome assembly GCA_000981365.1 of Subanguina moxae. NCBI lineage: Eukaryota > Metazoa > Nematoda > Chromadorea > Rhabditida > Anguinidae > Subanguina > Subanguina moxae. The sequence continues at coordinate 31,779 of BBSZ01007513.1, read as the reverse complement.
TACACGCAAAATTTTTCGGTTTTATTTCGCAGGTTGAAAAATTTTGGCCCTCTTCACTGTCTTAGCTTTCGTCTTCAAGTACTGGCCCTTGGTAATAGGAAGCTCTCTCATCTCTTTTCTTCTGATTATCAGTCTGCTGTTAAATCGACCAAGACTTGCAGTTCCCTAACCTTGCCTCTACCTTTTAAACCCATACGAAAAGTGGGTGAGTATTTTGCCTTGGTCCTTCCTGTTGTTTTACACTCAAATTATGAGTTTCCTTTTACTTTATCACGTTCTGCATCTAAGAGAAACCAGCTTGTGCTGCACTTATCATCATTTTTAACCAGCAATATATGCCCCTCTCCAAGCTATACAGCTATTTCACAAGCAAGGAAATTAAGTAAGCATTATCGGAGGAGGGGCAAGCCATCCAAGGGCAATCGGCTGTTGGTCAACTCTGATTTTGCAATGCAATAAAAGCTCTATTTGATCAATTCCTCTTCGTTTCATTTCACACAACTTGTTTGGATAGTCAAGAAGACGTAGAAAGAAGAGCAAAGAAATCAGTCATGTAAGGAAGGGCTATTGCCAGCCGATAAGGCCATTGCTCACCTCCTTTCCTAATTCCCTGCTTTCTTTTCTTGCTCAAACAGTATTGCTAATATATGGACGAGAGTGGGGTTAAATATTGAATAATTTTGTGATGGCTGCCTGTATATGGGGAGAGTGGTGGAATGTGCTGGCTAGCCGCTTTTCGCGGTCAATGGATTGAGCAATTGTGTGTGAGGGAGTGCATGTCGGTGGCTGCTGGGTGTTAGGCAATGACTAGTCTTGCTTGTTTCTACCGGCCGTCTTATCTTTTTTTTTACTGTTGGCTTGCCTATGAAAGCTTTTTGGAGGTGAATTCAAGTGATGGGGCATGATCTAATGTTGCTTCTTTGGTTGTTGGAAAGTGTATAGCGGTTTGAAAAAGGCGCAGTTGAAAATTTTCTTTGTCCATCACCACTTTTCGTGATTTTTCGTGTGGTCACCCTGCTTCAATACCTTTGGATGCCACATCTATGCTGTTACCCACAAAATTAAATTTAAATTTGCTTTCAGTGGTAAAGATCTAATTGATGAGACCACTCCATTAATCATCTCCATGGGTTTTATACACATGCTCAGCTGTGCCGTCACAGGCCTGCTGCTAGCTATTGCCGCAGTAAAAGCTCAAATGCCAGGACAGGGTCTAAATGTGCCTCCACAAGGGTCCCAAAGCGCGGCAGGAGGCTACAACCAGAATTTGAATCCACCAGATGGAGCTTCAGTCTTCTCTGGGATGGGCAATAATCCCTATTACAGTGGTAAGAGAAAATCTAATTTTGCCTTTTTCCCAATAAGATTTCTCTTTTCAGTCAACATGCAGCCCTTTGGACCAGAAAATGGTGACCACAAAGTGCATCCCGGCTTTTTAACAGCCGGCCAGACCATCGACTTGTACATGTACTTCCCTTTTTATGGAGGTCTCTACAACTACACCACTTTGTCTGTCAACGGCTACATGGCCTTTGCTACTGTCTTGGACCAAGGGCCAACCATAAATGTGGGACCGGATGCCACTGATTGGCCTAGGCAACAGGACCCGGCCATGATTGCTCCATATTTGTGCAAACAACAGGTAGAAGTGTTTGCTTATGATACAGCAGTACCCAATTGTTCTATAGATCGCCCAAGAAGGGAATGTGGCATTGCGAGCAGGTGTATACTACAGGCTTATTATGCGCCAATCTATGTTTGGACACGGCTCCAATGCCAATATTGGGCCTCAGCAAGGAGATTTCGGCAATATGCCCCAATCAGCCTACTTTGGAAACTCTCGGTTCAACAAATGCCCTGGCACTTCTGACAACTATGTACGGTGCGATGCTAATGGAGACTATTGGCTGGACATGATGATGAACCAGCTTCAAGGTGTGCAAAAATGCCTCGAAGAGTTTTAGACACTACTTTAATAGCCAAAAGTATCGGCTAGTACTGTCACTAACGCTTTTCATTTTTAGAGGGAGTGGCTGGTGCTACAGCCTTCCGAGCGGATGCTGCTTTCGTGGTTACTTGGTACAACACTGCCTCGGCCTTGTCGGGAAGAGCCGACATCGATGCCGGACAATTGGCAACATACCAAGTTATCTGGCTGACGGATCAAGCGATGCGACTCAGCTATGTCATCCTCAACTACGACAAGCTGGGCTTCGATGCGGCAGACATCAGGATGAATTCAAGGAGTGGAAGGTGTCAAGCTCTTTTCAATGGAGGTAATCACACAGGGATGGTATTGGTGGATCCCACTCAGAACTACAAAAACACACCCAAGGTGTTGGCTCAAAGATCTGCAGTGCCACATATGGTCAGAGGAAGATACATGTTCAGAGTAGACGATGTGGTTAGACCGGGTGGATGCTCCAACAAGACTGGAGGCACATGTGAGTTTTTTGAGGGGCGAGAGCTGCATAACGATGAATCAAAACAAATACCGAAACATATGTTTAGATCCCATGATGATATACCCCAACATAGTAAACATGCTGGGTGAAATGACCGTGGATGTGAATGCTATTTGCTTGGACAGATCACAAACATACATTTTGATGATAGAGCAAAGACAGGTCTTAATTAACTATTCTGCAAACAATTGCTTATGACAACTATTTGTAGACTGCCACCTGCACCATCTTAAATTCGGCGATGGCCCGGTGTAATCTGCCCAAAATATACGATTGGGGTACAAAGACTGTCTACTTCCAACCACAGAGTATGGGTGCTAATGATGAAAAGGCGTTTGTCGGTTATATTTACTTCGTGCCACCTACACTGGATCCTATGCGGCTTGATATCGGCAACATTTATGACTGGTACAAACAACCCATGCAGTACACTGTAAGTAATTTCACATGGATGGGAGCCTGCAAGAGAACTTGCAATTGGTCTGGCAGACTTATAGAGGATTTGAGTACTACTATATAATACTCCCAATTTTCCCCCATCCCCTCAAAATACTAAGACTTTCTAGGTACACTAATCATAGGAATTTTTTTTAAATCTTTAAAAGGGATAAAAGTCTGTATATAGGGAGGTAAAGGGATATGTAAGGGGCCAATTTTAGGAGGGCTCACTGAGGAGAAAAGAAGATCTTGAACACGATTTTTGACACTACAGTCGACCCTCAATAAACCGGTACCCCAGGAGAGCAGGCTCTGATTGCCGAATTAGATGATGTAGCATTATCGAAGACCATTTCTATATAAAACCGCTTCTCAGGATCTTCCTTGGGCTGCCCAGTCATCAAGCGTGCTAATTACACTAAGGCTTTAATGGAAAGGATTTGAGAAATGAATAGGAAAAGGTGGCTACAATGGACTTTTTGCTTTTCCTTGCACATTGGAACCTTAGTGTTATTTCTGTAGTCGGAGCTGGCCCTATAAAGATTTGATAATTATACAGCAAATTATAGGAAATGCCAATATCCTGGTACCCTCGCAACTTTACCAATGTAGATATGCTGAGTGGGGCCGACGGTCTCTACAATGCTAGAATCAGTGAGGACGTGATGTATGGAGTGCAGCTTGGACTTTATGTCATTGGCTACAAAGAGGCTAGAGATGATCAGATCAAGAAGTTCCGGCCTGAGCACAGAGTCCTCTGCCGCCTAACCTCCTATTCTAACCGCAACACCTATGAGTATCGCTATAAAGCGCAAAAAGAGAGGATAGTGCTCAATCAAGTGGAGCAGTGGTGAGTCTTCTCAACCTGTCACAAAATATATAAATGCTGGTTGACCAACTAAGTCTTTGCTCGATTTAAAATGGGATCATTCATGATAGTATGCCTGCACCAAATTTATGAGCACAAAGAGTTTGTTTGGTGGACCAATAGCTGTAATCACAGCAAAACCTAGAAATTTGAGGTATATGTCGGACTGGGAGCGGATCAACGAGCTGTACACCTTCCGTCTGGGCTATCTTAAGCTGGCCCCTATCAGACCCAATGATCAAAACCTCATTGCCCCTAATTTGTTGAGTGGACTGGTGTCAGCACCTATATCTCTGCATTGGCTGTGGACAAGCAACAACCCCAGATTTGAGAGCACCACATTCTCCAGAGAGGAGGGTGATGCTCGCAACAAATTTGTAATCCAGAAAGCTAAAGAGATGTGTCATGATTGGTACGATGAGGACGGAGCACAATGGAATTTCATTCGAGACACTGAGACAAATGCCAGCTGCCCTTGCAAAGAGCAACAAGCCAAATTTGATCTAGGAAGGTTTATGCCCCATCCAAGGTGTTCACAGACTTTTAGAGATGTCACTTGCACTTCAATGATTGGAGCTAAGAATTGCTACATGTCTGCTTCTAACATCTATGGCTCGTATTCTGGAAGGAATTTCGATTATGGAAGGAACTATGAGTTTGGATCGGAAGCTGGAAGAGAGTGGGTTTTTATCCAGTAAATTACAAACCCATCATCCCACTAACCCCCAGCCCCCATCACCCCAATAAAGGCTCAGCTGCTTGGGGCTATATTCCATTTAGGGAGAAGGGGGGAAGATAATTTAGTAGAGTCAAAAAGTTTCAGCTACACCAATCAACAAGGTCCTCAGAGCGGAGGACCGGGAGGTGTCGGAGGCGGCTATGGTGGATTTGGAGGGTATGGTCAGGGACAGTCCTACTCCAGCACATTCCCCACCCACTATGGCCAAGTATGTTGCTACGACGAGAAAGGCTTCCTGATGCAGACCACCTACCAACCAGTCATCAAGGTGATAGAAGAGACTCCTTACAATCCAGGCTTTCCCCTTCGTGCCTATGAGTTTGGCACAGCTCCTTACATGGGGCAGTTTGAAGTGCCAGGATTGAGTGCTTTTCACCATGATTACATGCCCTACTTTTTGTGCTGTAAGTTCGCCAAGTTCCGCTGCCAACTGTTCTATTGGAGAAGACCAAGCAGCGGATGCCAGCAATACCAACCCCCGGCAATAGGTTAGATTTTGTAAGCTAACCTTGGTGTGTCTTATTCTTTTAACTGGCTTAAATTGAGCAGTGTGCAATCCCAATTGCGAGACAAGATAATCATATTTAGGAGAAGCCATAGGAGCAGGCACATTCACCACAATTGACAATGAGAAGTTTGTGTTCAACGAGCCAGGTGTCTTCACCCTGCTCTACATTCCCAAGACAGTGAGTCTACCGGAAGTTAGGATTCAAATCCGACTTGAGAGATATCCCAACAGAAGGGTCGATTTTAGTAAGTTTTATTTAGTTTAGATGCGATAAACTCAACCAGATTGAGTCTCCAAAGACCTTCAAACCTTAAAGATACTCTTTTACGATTTGTGATATAGCCAACTTAACCGTCAATGAAAACCCCAATTCAGGTCAATTGGGAAGGTATCTGTCGCAAGAAGAACTGGTCCAGCCGTCAAATGCCACAGTGATCACAGGCATTACTATGGAAGCCACAGGCACTGACCGAGTCCATGTCATGGCTAGAGGCGACACCCGACGGTTCAGATATAGAACTAGTGTTATTGTTGGCAACATTCTCCGCTACTTCGACACCATGCATCTGCAGAGATTTGGAGGAGTGCTCATCTATGTCAACAATGTGGAGAGAGGCCAGCCAGAAGTCTATGTAGTCTTGGAAGAGGCTCAAATTGGAGTGCGAATTAGAGAGTCCTATTCCATGGATATTGACCGCATGCCGATGTATCAGGAGTCTATGGGCATGCTAGACATCGCCCTAAGTGTTCCACCACAATATGGAGTGGTGAGTGGATATAATAGGATAACCAGGAGGTGAGAAGCGGAAATGAGAAGTATAATAAAGTCTGAGTTAAATAATGGTCTAAAAAATGGCTACAGTAGTACCGAGTTTTTATTACTGGTGTCTACCGCATAAAGAAACTTTATGTATTCTATTTTTAGCGGCCCGATGGGGACAAGACCAGAGAGCAGGAGTTCCGACAACGCTACGATCTGCCAAGAGTGTCAGGTCTAATGCGTCCCTTTCCTGAAATGGCCACTGGCATGTTCATGAGTACAATCACACTCAACGAAGTCAATTCCGAAAACATTCGCCAGCAGATCATTCAAAACTGTAAGTTCTCAAACAAAATATCAATAGTTGCCAAAAAATATATATAGATCGAATCCCTGGCAGTGGAGAGAAATTCTCGGACACCAACATGCCTATTCTCAATCAATTTGGCATTCCCACAGACAACATGTTCACAACCAGCAAGGATGAGGACAAGAAATTCGAAGTTTTTCCAGAGTCTCATTTCAAGAGTGAGCCCATCTACAAAACCGCCGAAATTTACATGACGTAAGGGGTGTCACACGTGGTTGAACTCTGAGCAAGAGAATTTTTTGAGACGGTGAAAAATTGTAGAGCTAGTGAACTTAGATAAGTTCAACCCTTGTTAATCTAGCTCCTTTGATAATTAGAAACTCAGAGCCTGGTCCTTTGGGGTGCCGAGTTATCAAGGGTTGACCAAATAATCAAATATACCCCATGTTGTATGACTTGGTCTTCAATTTCAACATAGGGGCCATGACCACAAGGCTAAATGCTATAGCCAACTCGACCATTGTAACCGAAGCTTAGATAATTTGCTCTCAGGCGGTGTGGCAATGCGATATCTCATCAGACCTGATCAATATCAAGCATTATTTAGGCCCACCTATCGGTTCATCCCAAGAACTGGCTCTTTCTTGATGCAAACCCTTCAGCAATGTATCTCTATTGCAGAAAGCAATCAAAGCAAGTCTTCCTTTGCTTGATTTGCAATGGTAAAATCTTTGCTTTAGTTGGACTGCAGCCATACAGCAGCATGATCTACCAGGATTACGCCAATCAATGTCCCGACAACCCGGCCAAAATCATGTCCGAGTGTGGAGACAATGTTGGCGTTGCATTTGGTTTTTAGTTAGTTGAAATAAAAGGTTTCTTATAGGTGCCTTGCCTGTACGACTACTCCTTGTTAAACGCCGAAATATTAGGCAGTGAGGCTAAAGATGCCTACAATCAGTTCTACCATGATCGATGGGTCGCTATTCGGCAATGTGAGTGATTTGGCGATAAAATATTCACAGGTAACTCCTCTGAGATTCAGACAACAGCTGTGGGCCGATAAACATCGAGTACCCGGAGTATCTAATGAAAACGCCAGCTCTGGCATCCAGCTACATGCAAGGAGACACTGCTCGCTTCGAGTGTTTCCAGACCCACTGGATCAAGGGTGATCATGAATACAAGTGCACTTTGGTGGTCGACTACAACTACCCCAACAACTACCGCTTTGAATGGAACAAAGGGGATCAGCCATGGTGTAGATCCAGGGAAATGGACAACTTCTTGAAGTGGTTGTCTGGCATATTGATGGTTATAGGTGTCATTACCACAATTATACTAATATTCTTGTGTTGCTGGTGCAGCAAAGTAAGACATCAACAGGATAGAGAGGCTAGCCGTTTGAGTGCTGAGGGCACTTATGACCGCAGCAAATACCCCAGGGTGAGTTTTGGATACTACTCGGTTACACCACCCGCCGCCCGCTCCCTCAATTTCTCCTCTTTTCTAGTTCTAGACTTGGCTCAATAACCACATATTAGTTGGTGATGTAATGTCAAAATTATAGAGCTACGACTTCGACTCAATGCCTCGCAAAAGCCACTCCATGAGCAGCATCCAAAATCCGCAAATGGCGCCTGAAATCAGCAAGCAGAAGAATGGTGGTTTTGATGGCCTTCAAAGGACTTTGTAAACTTTTTTCCCATTTCATCCAATGATAGTGTCTAAAGTAAAAAATTTTTAGGCCGGATTCACCCTACACTTCCCCTCCCAGAACCCCAGTAGGCACTCCAGACATCAGATCCCGACACACTGGTCCTCGGAGAGTGAGTGGAGAGGAGGTCAAGAGTTTGTTGGGCTTAAACACCAGTGTTTGAACATCTTGATTTTTTTTGAGCTGTAAATAAATTTTTTTTGATTCTTTTCTCTCTACTATTAGGTTATTCAGAAATCAAAAAAAAAATCATATGCGCATCATTTTAATCACCAAAAAGACTGCCTTGGTCCGCCAAGATATAAACGTGCTCTAAAACGTAGCTTGGAGAACCAAGGTATCTTTTTGAGAAGACAATAAACTGCACAAGTGTTTCCCAAACTGTTTTTTCTTCGTATTCTAGCCATTTCTAATAGTTTTGAGACAACTGAGAATTACAAAAAGACTTGAAACTATAAAAAATTTTCTGAACAATCTAATAGGAAGTGCTGGTAAAAATATTTATTCCATTCTTACTTAATCTACACTCTCATAGAAATGTGTAGGGATGTCGGCTCGGCCGGCCGATTTCGGCTTTTTTGGCTGAAAAGCCGACATTTTTTTGGTGGGGCTTTTCGACTCAATTGGTCGAAAATGTCGACCGACCGACAATCCTAGAAATGTGCAATTTTTTTATGGATTGGTTAAGAGTCTGTGTGCGTAGTTAATTCTCAAGTGTTTTTCCTTTGAGTAATATAGTAAACTCTCGATATAACGGCCTTTTCGATATAACTGCCCCATTGGCTTTGTTTGGTTGGCTTACTAATAAAAGACGTCAACCCAGACTCTATAACAGCCTTTGATATAACGGCCCCTTAAGCCTAGTCCCGAGGGGGGCCGTTGTATCGAGAGTTTACTGTAATGTTTTTTTTCAAGTCTCAAGCTGCAACTGCCAAGAACTTGTCCTTTGTTTTTGTTTTAGAATAAATTAAAGCAAAAAGTAATAATCAGCAGCGAGCATGCCTTTCCAAATATATTTTCACAAAAATTTTGTGAACTATTAAGTACCAGCGCCAAGTAAACTCTAGATTTAATGGAAATAAGTTTCCGGCACTAATGTACTAAATCAACTGGAAGAAGTTCGAAGTCAGTCAGTCAATCAGCTCATTTGTCTGCTCAAGTGCTAATCTTATGTCGACAGCAGTAAATTATTTGAAGAAGAAGAGAGGTTAAGCCATTGGTGTCCCACACCTTTGCATTCTTTGTTTGCTTGTGTGTGATCCTCAAGAAAGGTGGTTTGGAGGTGAGCCGAGTGCTAATCTCCAAATTAAACAAACACAAATTCCAAACCTCGTGGCACTTCACAAAATGCAGAAAACGACGACACAAATAACCCAGGATATGGACGCTCAAAGTGCAGAGAGGCTTTATTGGAGAATGGGGAGCTGATCAGAGGAAATACGGTATGTGTCCAACTAATGTTGTGGCATTTAAAGGCCCCTACTTACTCGTGTCTTTAGCTATTCGAACACCACAAAAGAAAAGACCATTCCTTGTGTTATAATTCAAGAAATCCATTAAGCCACTCCAATTTTCTTCCTTGCTCCTTCATTAGTGGCACTAATGCCAACAAAGGTGTCGTGTTTACACCTCCTTCAGCAAATAAAAGATAGAAGTGAGAATGGCAAGCTACTGTGCTTTCCCTTCCAGGTGCATTCCCACTTCTTTATACAAATATCCGGCCCCAGTTTTTTGTGTTCATCCTTTAAGTAGTCCAAGTGCACTGCTTGTTTGCCTTTTGGCTTTTCAACAAAAGACAATGGGGCATGTTTAATCACAACAAATATATGACCAAAATCAATTTGCTCAGAACCTATCTGTGTGCGCGTTCAAAACATTTATTGCAAACCAATAATTACATAAACCTATGCCATTTTTTTCTCATAGCTATCAAGAAGAAAGTAACAGGGTAACAAAACAAGAGTTGAGTCGCAACCATTATTCCCAGCCTAAAATGTCATGCAGTCGACTCTCGCACTTAGGAAACTCTCCCACTCAGGACAGCTTCTGCCGGTCCCAGCCTTATAATCTCACTTAGGACAGCATCAGGACACCTAGTCGGATTTTCAACTCTAGAACAGAACCCAAATTCTGTTTTCAGAATCGGATTTCTGAGCTTTTTTCCTCTTTTTTCCACCTGAGCCGACTCTGGAACAGACTGGGTGCTGTTCTAGAGTTGACTGGGGTGCCTGTTCCATACTTTAGCCCACTATTCTTTAAACTTTTGTATTAGAAAGCAGTCTAATCTGGACCAAAACTAAGCCATCTTAAAAAATTTATTTTTGTTGGCATCTATCGCAAAAGATTGATAACCCCTATACTTATTCCCGGCTGATCAAGAAATGGGCTAATTTGTGTCGGTGATGATTGAAAAATGCCATCTTCCGCCTTACCTTTTCGATGAGGCGTAAAAAGAGGGAAGATTTGGTAATTGGTAATTATTATCCGTTTGGCCTTTCTCACTCAACTGTCGTCATTATATAGTCATTAAGTGCAGTGAATATGTGGGCTAGCACTAAACAATATTTATTAGATCAACATCTCACTGCTCTGTAGGAGTAGTCTATCCTTGTTGGATGTGGACTTTGGCAAGCAAAGAGAATGGCGGTATCTCCCTGTGATTTTGCTTTGTGTTGTGAAAGTATGTCCTCACATACTTTATGGACAAACAATAACTGCGAATTCCTGCAAGCAGGAAGGAAGTTAAGAGGAACGCTCCATCGGCATCATCTCTTTGGCTATTGTTTGGCGGAAGGCGGCACCAATAAGAATTTTTGTTGTTTGCGAATTTATATTTTATATTTTCGTCAACGTCGAATCATTGCTCAGAAGTTGAAATTTTGTTGACTCGAGTATTTCTTTGTTCAATGTTCTTGAGAGCATCATTTGCTAAGTCAAATCCAACCTAAGTCTTTTCACTTATTGCTCACAAACACTGCCTAATTCTGTTCACACTTCTTGAGTGCTCCAATAGGTAGAAAAAGCAGAGAAACTTTATCCTCTATACTATTTCCAAGCTTCCTTGTCAACAATTGTGCAGCCGGAAAGAAGCAATAAGCTCCAACTTGTGAATGGATTAAAAAAAGCCGGTACTACTGTGTTATAGTCCCCCCCTCCCTCCCAAAAAAAAAAGTACTTGGGTTTTCTAGGTACATTGACCATATAAGAAGCATTTTTGATTATTTTTATTCGGATAAAGGGCTGTATAGGGAAGGGAAAGGACAAGTAAGGGTCCACTTTCTAAGGAAGGCCCACTCAGGAAAAAGAGGTCTTGAACATAGTTTCCTTCACAGAGATCTACCACATAAAAAAGCTATTTTTTGGGAGAGGGGGTATGATCCAGTAGTCAAAAAGTCTTTCTGGTGAAAATTAGTAAAATAGAATTTTTATTTCCATCCTGAACAACTTACATACAAAAAAACCGAGATACCCGTAGTGACAGAACAAATTAATCGTTTAAAAATTGAAATTAGGTAATTGCAGCAGGATTGTTTCTTATCATCAAGAACTATTTGTTGTGAGAAAGTTTGGTGGGAGTGGCTGCATATTTCTATGGTTATTCTTTGGCTCTCCTACACAACTACTAATATTCTGGTTGTTGCAGACTATTTCAGGCAACAGCTGCTTTTCAACAGTACCACCAGGCTTCTCTGCTCTGTCTAAAGTTTGTATATTTATAAAACTCAGAAAACATGCTACAAATTTGGTTTTGCTGTACAGGGTGTGACAATAAACTTCTTAACAAAACAAGAAGTATTTGTGTCCTGTATTCCCTCAACCTAGGCAAAGCGCGAAGAGGATCGGAGACATCGAGTAACCTTATATCTTTTAGCTATAGGCTTACCGCATAAGCTTGCCACACATATTGTTTATATTAGCTTAGCGCATTCTCTCTAATAGAGCAACCCTCTCAAGCGTTAAAATTAAAAAAGTAAACCACGTTCTAGAGGATTCTTATGATGAAGAAAAAAAACTCTAGAGGTTGAATAATAGAGCTATCGGCAGCTTTATTGAAACAATGCACTAGTTTGAAACTACTCCAGTCAACGGGTCAAGCCCAATGTTACTCTTTCCTACAATGAAGCGAATGCGAGATTGGCTATAGCAACACATTGTCTGAACCGAATCGCTATAGCCAATTGTTAGTTGCCATCGCTTTATTGTGGTCACACTGCAAACTACTGATGTTACAAATCTATTTAGCTTTGAATCTTTTTTTTTTCCTATGAGTTTCCATTTTTAAAATCAAGGCATAGACTGAAGACAAGAAGTACCAAAGAACTAACATTTGTCAGCGTTAATTTCATCCTGTCGATTGCTCATAACATCCATCACATACTGAACCGGGCAAAAATTCTTTTTCTCCGCTGTACTTTTGACGCTCTTTTGTTTCTGTTTCTTGATCAGTTCCATCAAACTAGCTCTTCTGGGAGCCACTTTTTCTTGGATTTCTTTTTGCTCTTTTGAATCAGTGTCTGTGCAAGTAGAAGCAATGCGTTCTCTCTTCTCAATTTCGTTATTTTCGACGGGATAACTTAGTCTAGGATTCTTGTTGGCACCATTCTGCAGCATTAAATTGGAGTCATTTGGACTATGCATGGGCTCCAGACACTTTCTCTTGAGGCCGGAGTGTGGAATTTGCTGGCTATCTTTGTGGTTGGGAGAAAGAGAATGGCTTCCAGAATCATCCTCCTCCTCCTCCTCCTCTTCTTCGGATGAGTCAGAGGAGTTGAGTTTACTGTTGCCGTCAGATGAAGCTCTTGACCCATTCTGCTGCCGACCATTGATGGAATTGAGGGAAGAGTTAGTGAGACTCAGAGAAGCATCTCTGTTCTTCTTTCTTTCCTGCAAGTTTAGCATACATTGTTGCAATTTTTATCAAAAAAATGTTTGATGATACTTTAGCTCTCCGATTCTTGAACCACACCTGTAAAATATTTCATTACACAAAGCTTATCTATTGAATCAGTAAACAGACCTCAACTCTCTCCTCCTTCAAGTCACATTGAACAGCCAGCTTCTCACGTACTCCCACATCCGGATATTGAGTGCCGCTAAAGGTGGTCTCCAGCACTGACAACTGCTCCTCACTGAATATGGTCCTATGTCGACGTTTTCGCTTGCCACCTAGCTGGGGTAGCATAGAGACTGGAGATGGGAACATGCTATTGTTCAGATAGGGATTGCGAGGATATGTACCTCCTAAAGCTGAGAGTATGAAAGAAATGATTTTTTTGATAAATTTAATTTACAACATGTGCCTTGGAGGTATGTATCATGCAATCTAACCAACTTTTCGATTATATACTGGTTTCATACACCACCTTTGTGAATTTACGGATAGCCCCTAGCTTAATTGGCTTCTTCGCTTTAATTGTCCATCTTTTTTCCCAACAGGGCAACGGTTTTTAGTTGAATGAGCAGTGGGAATGCTCTCGTCAACCTGTATCTCTTGCGACAATCAACTCCTTAGTAAGTCGGGTAGCAAAAAGGAGAGAAGAGACAGAATAAATCGTAGCTAAACAAAAGGTTGTCGCCGAGCAGTGAAAGAGAGTAGAATCAGCAGATGATATTGTAAATAAAATATTTAAGAAGTCGGCGGAGCGGAAGAAGCAGAAAATCAGTGAGCAGCACCAAGTTAATCGTGTTACCCATCAGCACATTTACTCCCCACTAGTATTCACTCTCCTCTAAATTATATACAATTGGTTGCTCGAAGCCAAACACAAGGAAAAGAGGATTAAACTGGCGAATTAGTGGCGCTAAAACCCGCCACTAAATTTTTTCTTCTGTCGCTCCTCATTTCCGAGTGGTTTAACTTAAATCGCTGCCCAATAATGTGTGGGGAGCGATTAGGAATTAGTTGTGTGATTGTAGGTAGAGAAGTACAGTAGGAGAGTGGGTATTAAGAAAGGAGAGGTAGTTTTTGAGGGATTACCCAAGGCAAGAAGATTACCTCTTCTTCAAGGCCATTTGTTTTGGTGTTGAGCAATGAAGTTTTTTGTGGGTTATTAGGCTCAGACCAAACGCGAAGCGTTTCTTAGTTGCCCTTCCTTGTTCTCTTCATACCAGGTCCCTAGTTGCTATTAGAAAAAGACCAACCAAAAAATGGAGATACATGTGTAAATGCTGTGTGTCCACCTCCAATGTTGGTGTTTGGTGAATTGCCAGTGCAAGAGACTGACGGCAACTGAAACCCATAAGAAGACATAAAGTCCATAGAAGGCATAGGAAATAAGGAGTTGTTGGGCATTTGAACCATGGCTCCTGCACCTGGAAACATCATTGGTGGTGGCATCAGCAGAGAAGCAGGATTACCGCCTAATGGCTGAGGGAACTGGCGCAGCAAGTTTTCAATGGAAAAACTCGAGTTCATCGCTTTGCTCTGAAAATGATTTGTTATTTTTCTTCATATAAGCTACTAACATCGGCTCTCAGCTAGTTTCTAAGTGCCCTAAAATGGCCACTTAAAACAGTATGCATGCAAGGCACAATATTTCACCAGATCTAATAATTTATGAGCGGCAAAACCTGCCCAAATACATAGTCCTTTCGGGGAAAAAAATATAAATTCGGCTTAAACAAACAGAAAGAAGGCATTCGAGAGTGAGGATAGAAATCATCCTCAACATATTTATCCAATAGAATATCGGCCGATTGGGCACTGGGGCGTGAGAGCGGGGCTCGAATGGGAAACAGGAGGACAGGTGAGCCTTTCCTACTCTCATGCACAGCCCAAATTTTGGTAGGAAGGAGAGCTCAAGGAAAACAAACGTATCCATTTCCAATAGAAAATAAAGGAATACCGTAAAGGAAGAAAAATCTCTGACTAAAGCAGACTGACTTACAAGTTACCTAATACAGGCTAATACTGTAGTATACTGCGTTTTTACTACTGCCAATGTCATAACCCCGAGATTTCAGAACCCTTAAATTAATAATCAAAAATGTGCAAGAGATTTCGAGTCTGCAAATTTATGGGCTTGCAAGTCTTCGCTAGCCGTTGGCTAGCCGACGTTTATTTAATTCATTACAAAAATGTGATATAGCCTTAAGATCGTATAATATGCTAGTGAGTATAGGTTGCGTGCCGCCTAATCCATTTTAGACTTTTCTCTCACACCTCTTGACTATTTTTAATTTTGGAGCAGAAGCTGGTGCTAGAAAAGATTAGGCAACACAATGACCGCAACTACAATTGCTTTGCCCAGAGTGGTAAAGAGATTGTCCGATGTGGTCTTCGGCTTTCGTAAAAGCTCTTCCCACCCTTTAATTATTTGGCTCATTTCCACAAATACATACAAAAAAAATTATCAAGTTGTAGCCGCGAGTTACAAATAGCACTTCCGACTATAAAATAAAAACCATTGCTTATCTTTTGGGCAATATTAAATAAATCTTAAATACAATCTAAGTCACCAAAAAGTCTAGCTTTTATTAGTTTGATAAATACGTAATTGTTTGACCCTTCAGCACCAATTCCCAGTGAATTGGCCTTCTTCAATCCCACCAAACACACAAAATTACTTCTGGTGCCCCAAAGTCGAGATTTGGCATGTCTTTACAACATCGACCTCGGTTTTTAGACAGGCATTCCGTTTCTGATCATCGACGCCCACTTTTGCAGATATAGAACATGTAGAACCATTGATTTGAAAATAATTATGGCCAGATGTCTTATGTCTAAGTTGTTGGTGGAGTGCAGTCATTTCGCAGTGGTTTTTGAAACCTTTCTAATTTTTTGGCAAATGTCTTATATTTTACAGAAATTTGTCAGTCTATTCTGAGGATTCCAAATTTCAAAGCAAATTTTCAAAAAAAACGCTTGCTAGTCGAGATATGATCAAAAATATGTAGGAAGATGAGTAAAGGCTCAGTTCACAGGTGACAATGATCATATCGCAACAACCAAGCCATTATTAAATTTGGGATTCTCGCGGTTTTTTTGGCCTGCCATGCTGCACCAGACAAAAACTTCTAAAAATGCAGGACTTCTCACATGCAGACTGTTGTGCCAACAGAAAGCAATGCTCTCAAAAAACACTGGGGTATGCATTAGTGGAGGTTATCCTAATGTTTTCACAACTAAGATGTCAATGAAAAGAGAGAGCCCTTCAAGTGCTACCAAGTCTATCATAAAAGCAAGGTATTGTTTGAAAGAACTAATAATGAGAGAAATTGGTGTTGTCTCAGACTAAAAAGCCAACCTGTTATTGTGTTAAAAAAAAACTCAACAAGACAAAAGAGTGGATAGGAAGATTACTGGCGCTCTTAATGGAATTTAAAAGGTTTTGACACTAAAAACAAATTGTAAGACGAAAAGGAGCACAGAGTCTCAGCGCTAAATTTCTCATCACTTTTCGTCAAAATCAATCAACAATTTAATAATCCCAAAAGCAGCAATCTAAATTTCAAATAACACTTACTAATAACTCTAATAAATCAGTTTGTTCGCCGGCCAGCCATAAACCCAGTTTGTGTAGGACAAAGAGCCGGCAAGGGCTTTGTGTGTGAAGAGATGTCAAACGTTTTGAAATCTCCACCTATCAAAGTCGTTTCTAGTAGATTAGGCAAACAACAAATAATATGGTTGTGAGAGAGGAAACAACTAATATTTGTAAGACTTCTCAGGCCAAGGATAATTACATTTGATAGGTTTATGGATGGGAGTCCCAACAGAAGTCGACACTTACCGCCTGTTTTTCTGTAAAGACTACCAATAAAGGCTGACCCAAAAACTCCTGACTTTCCAACTCAAATATTTGCCAAGTTGAAACACAGGAAGAATGTTTCCAAGTAGCCATATCTATTGTGAAAACAGCTGATGGATTTTATTGAAAGCAGAATTTTGAAAAGTGGCTTAGTTGCCGAGATATAACTGCAAGTAAGGCGGTGGGTGTTCCCAAATGTCAGTGATCCAATTTTTGGTTATATCTATGCAACCAAGTCATTTATCTAGATTTTGGCTTGTGGCAGCGAGTTTTATATGCAACGAGGGTTAGACTGGTTCCTGTAATTTTACTCCTAGCTACAATTCGGTCAAAAAAACGCCAAGAGTCGAATGCCAAGACTCAAATATTTAAGGAAAACGAAGAGAATTTATTACCTCTTAAAAATGCCCGGGGCTTTAATCCACTCCATCCTCGCTACGGCCAATTTCAAAATGGGATTGACCCTAGGCCACCCTTGGTAATCTATATCAAAAATTGAGTGTAGAAACCAAAATTAAAAAACTGTTATGATGAATTGTAAGACTTGAGGAAAAATTATATTTTTATGATAAACATAAGCAAGAGGAGTTAAGTAGTGCAAAACAATAGGCTAGCATCTTCATCACACTTCTCTTAGTACAGTGGCTTGTGCTGACTCCGCCTTCGGAATACACTCTGATTGGCTGCTCGCTTGTGGGCTGGGAATACCGGTGTTGAATAAGTAGACCTATCTTGGGATTACAAAAGCTGTGCGTCGAGTGCTAAGATGATCAATTGAGATTTGTTAGGTCTTTCCAAAAAGTCTTGTCATGACTTATAAAAGTTTGATCATTTTTTTTTCTGGGGCAAATCACTTCTTTTACAAGCCGGAGATAGTCGCAAATTGCTTTAGAAAAGCCGGATTTGTGAAAGATATGAGTGTCGTTTTTGATTTTTTAGTAAAGTCAAACCTCAATCTAACAACCCCCCTCCTCCACTGGCCTTAATTTTGCTAGCCGCCCGACAAAATATCAGTATCCAGAGCCCCGATTTCACGGCCCCCTAGTGGTGGTCCCAGGGGGGGGGGGGGGCGTTAAATCGAGGTTTGACTGCTATTAACATAATACTTTTATTTAGGACGATTTATTTAAGCTAGAGAGCTGTTGTCTGGAGAAATACAGCAAGCGAAAAACAATACAAATGTCCAGCTGATTACTCTCTGGGATGAAGTGAAGGCGCTAAAACTGGTGGGAGGGACAGTTGGATTGTGGGATATATGGTTTTGTAGCCCTTTTTTCTAGGTTGGATGGGTGCATTAACCTTGCTTATTTTCAAATGGTCAATATTGGCCTATGAGATTGTTCTAAAAACTAATGATCCTGTAGCTGTGTAGGTGCAAATGGTGACTATTTGACCATTAATTCAAGGTTTATGCACTATTTCATAGAGATAGAGTTTTGTTGGATCTCTAAGCTCTATTTGACTGTCAGATGACGTCCCCGTTGTGATTTGGGTCTTACCCATGAGCAGCTCAAGCTGAGTGGACCTGTAAAAACAGATCTTCGAAATCGGATGCGTTGTGGCGATTTAAAAGAGGTCAAATTTGTTGAAAGATGCTGTACAAAGTAAAAACATTGTCATCTCAGCCACTGTAATTTCCCATGTATTTTGCAGAGTTGAAAGGGCTGTATTGCTGCTAGCAGTATATTTGGCTCTCTTCTTTTGTGAAATCTCTGCAAAGTAAAGGTTTCATAAGATGGAATAATCAAAAAGTGTGCATACGTTCGTCTAAAAACTGGTAGTGAGCATAGAAGCCGGTTCCATCAAACATGTCATTGGTGCGGAACTGCATGCGGAAGTAGTTGGACTCGCTGGTTATAGCAGCTCGGGGTGGTCGCATCCCATCACAATACCTTCTATTAGTTCTGTCCAGAGTTTTGTAGTTGCTGAAGAGCACATAGTCACTGTGGGTCGACTCCTCACATCTAAAATATGGGCTTTTTGGAGGATGTTTTATTGGTTGAATATCTAAAGACTAACTGTCCAAATCCTTCAACATCAAAATACTCAAAATTGATCAGCACAATTTGGGTTTCCAGTCCATGGAATACATACTGACAATCCAGATTTCGAGGATAAAAACCGGGGTAGTTGGGAGACCACAGCTTGCCAGACGTCTTTACCGTGCCGTTGAATATGAACCCACAGGCTAAAGATCGCTTTATTTGGAATTACCGCACAACCTCTATCAATCCTCCCCCCTCTATTAGTCCTACCCTGTAATAATGCTTTAACCACCCGCATACTAACAATCTCTCCTGTCATTCTGCAGAAGAAAAATCACAGAAATTAGAGACCTACTCACCCTCACAATGCCCTCTCCCCTCTAAAGATTGTGCGGTATTGTCCTTTTTTGATCACGGCTATCATCGGCTATCATTGGAAATGAAATCGAAAAATTCTTACATTGATTGGGACTCTTGATCACCTCCTCAGGCTGTTCACCATAGTCAAGCAGGAAGCGGTATTCCAACAAAAATCCATAATCTGTGTCGTAATCAAACTCGTTGGCAGGCATTGTTGGCCGTCTACCACGACCAAAACTTCTGACCACATACTCCAGAGTCAGAAGATTTTTGGTAGACATTAATTGTGGAGGCAGTTCTCTTCCACAGAAGTCATAAATTTTTGACATTCTTGAGCCAACTAACACATGGGCGGTGATGTGGTCTTCTTGTTCACACCTGAAAACACACAATAGTAGCAATGTAATAAGAGCCCACGCTGCCGACCCTTGGTAGAGAGTCTCCTAACTATTAGGTTGTTTAGAAAGTATTTTGGAAAGTAGAATAGAAAGTATCCATCCCGCACCCTCGATAATTCGACACTCCTTGGGATGTTGCATTATCGAGGGTTGACTGCAACATATTTCCTCTAATAGGCACCTCTTAAATTTAGTGGCATCGTATTTTTGGCAACACTTTGTTGGTGATTATTAGGTATGCTCTGTGACTAAGGACAGTTAAGAGACCGACCAAATGTTGTCCCAAGTCGGAGTTTTCTATGTGGGAATGTTCTATGAAAGTTTTAGACTATATTTTGGTATGCTATATGCCCAGGCAATATGCCGAAACTTTAGGCATCATATTTCGGCTGCATTCCCTTTACATGCATTAAATTAAAGATAGACTATATACCTCAAAGTGGAGACATTCTGCCAAACCGCTTGGTGTCCCGTATACAGTCCAAATTTATGGAAAATGAGCTGCACGTGCTCTTCTGCTGCACCCAGGAATATAAACTGGCATTTAAAATTGCTTCCTGATGGGATGTGCTTTAGAGCAGAGGCAGCCGGAGAGAACTGTTGGCTGGAGAGCATGCCCGAGTTGTTGTGTGGCCAGGGATGGATGTTCTCCCCATAGTTGGGCAGTGCTTCTCCTTCAAACTCTCCAAATACAGATTGGACTGAGTCTGACTCAGTGCTGCTTGGCTGGTGCACTCGCGTGGAAATTATTCGGACTGGACACTGCACTTTACCTGCAGAATTGTGTCTAGCCGGTCTAGGTTGCGAGGATAAAATCTCTGCTGCTCTTGAACTGACTGAAAAATCATCTCTTATTATGCTTTATTTTCAGGCTATAAAAATTTCGACGGCGGGTTTAAGGGGTGACCGTTTTTGGAGTCTTTCAATACTCACGCTTGACACCATTTTAACCTCGTTGTTCTCTGCTAGTTTCTGCTGCACTATAGCATGTTCTTGTACTGTTTTGCAGCTCAAGAAATTCGCTGTTAAATGAGTAGTCGGAAGCCCAACTTAAGTCACAACATTGACAAAAACAAGCCAAGTAGGAGGGTAAAGGGAAATTTTCACCCTTTCACATCCTTGGCTTGTCTTTGTAAATATTGTGACGTAAGTTGGGCATCTCTACCACTCAGGAAATTACAGAAAACCTTGCTTAACCCGGAACCTCGCTAATACGACACCCTCTACAACTCGGCATCCAAGGAAGGTCTTGAGAAGCGGTTTCATCGAGATATGGACCTCGATAATTCGGTACTCAAAGCCTAGTCCCTTGGAATGCCGGGCTAGCGAGGAATGATTGTAGCTAATTAGACGGTCTTCTTAGTCAGACGTTCTCACCACACATTCGACCGCAAACAACAGCGCTAAAATATGGAGTTTTACAAGCACAAGGACTCACCTAAAGCTAAGGCACCAAATACGCATAAATGCTCAAGAATAGAAGGAAAAGAGCATATATTTATTTCACTTTTGTAATGTTTTACCAGCGATAGCATGGAAAAAAGTATCAAGAATTAGTCCTACATGAAAAATTTCTCAAAAAAACTATCAAGTAGTTGGAGGACCAAAGCAGTCAATAAGATTAGTAGTCTCTGCAGCAGCCTCAATAAAATAAATGAAATTAGAGTTGAAGGGCCTTGGATTGGGCATAGCGAGCCGGAGAGCAACTTTTTTTTAAAATATTTATGCGAGAACATTTGCATGCATCTATATTTTCTTCTGCTCTCTCCGTCGATCGATTTTGTTGGGGAGGGGGGGGGAAGGCAAAAGAAATAAGCTACCATTTATGAACACCACTTTCAGAGCAAATTAGCAACAAATCGCCTTTTGCTTGAGAACTTGGAATAATTGCGCAAAGATGAGAAAATGCACTTCTTTTGCGGCAGCAAATCTAATGGAGATGGTTGTGCTACCGTCTTTTGCTCCATTTTTTAATTTTTTGCTTATTTTGGTGTTACTTTAATGCATTCATACTTGAACTAAAAGTTAAGCTCGAGCTTCCTTGAGAAAAAGCTCAATTTTTCCAAGCTAAAGGGCTATTTGCAGGAGGAATCGTTGCAAAAGGGTACGACTGTAAGAGTCCAGCACACTGGATTGTTTTCAACGACAGTGTGTCTTATAAAGCTCTCGATTTTCAGCTTTGGCTTGAAAATTCTGGCTCTCTTCTCTGTCTTTTTCTAGCTCTGTCTTCTTCAAGCTCTGTCTATGGGTTATCTTCTCTTTCGTCTAGATTTTCAGCTTCGGGCCAGCTGGAGCTGTTTCAGATTCGCCTACTTTGCTCATCCTCCAGGTAATTCAAAGTCTGAAAGAACTTTTGAAACAGTCTGATAAATTGACTGGAGATTTGGACTTGAGCCAATGTATTTTTTCAGCTTTTTGGTGTCTCTGGAAACAATAATATGTTGGGTTCCATGGCTATTCATTCCCTGTCCTGCACTTTTCTTAAAATCAGCGTTCAAAAGGCCTCCCTTGACCAACAGAATGCCATTGTTTTGCGTTCCTGCAAGCACAAATTCCTTTGCATAGTTTGCTTGTTGTGTTTGTTTAGAGTCTGCGTGGACACTGTCCAGCAGCTGTTCCTCATGTTTTTCATTTTGATAAAAGAAAAATTTATGTCTGTTTCAGCAACATTTTTTTTCATTTTTCATTGAAAGCTAGTCAAAGGGTAAGAATAAATATTAGTAATAGTTTGGGTGAATCACCCTCATTGACTTGTTGTAGTGATTGCCATTACACACAGTTTTACTCCCTCTCCTCTTTCAACTGCCATCCATAGATTGGCTTAACAGCCAATGTGTTGTTAGTAATGTTTTTTGCTGCAAACTATTGCTAGAGTTCTTTTTTGCTTTACTGACATGGGAAATTTCGGTTAACAAAGAGCTCTACTTGGTTTTAGCATGTGGTTTTGATGTTTGGAAAGAAATAAATTTTTTATTGATTTGTAAAAGCAAAAATTGTTGTGAAACCGTCGATTTCATTGACTCTACTCGATTATACTTCGCTCAAGAGTTTATTATACACCGCCTCAGCCCCCCCCCCTCCAAGTAACTGCCATTATATACGTGTCCCATCCGCCCCTAGTATTTATTTTCAAGGGGGGGGGGATAAAAATGTTTAGGGAGAAGTATAATAGACTAGTACCAAGTTTATTTTTAATAAAATCCACTAACTTTTTTGATTACTGTTTTTTGATATTGGTACGACCACATCTTATAAAGCTCATTAAAACGCAAAACGTAAGTGCCGCTGAATATGTGTCCTATCTACCCTCAAACTATTGATTACCCTAAAAACGATAATATTTTATTTTTGAGGGAGGGTGTATAACTCTTGAGGAGGGAAGTATGAGGAGTTAGGTGGTGGTGCTTATACCGCAGCAGTACCGTATTTTTAGTGTTCTTAGAACGGTGTATTAGCTTCACGTATGCTTCAAATATATTCCTAAAGCACTATATGATTAATGCAATCTTGCTGAGCTTACCCACTAAGCTGTCTATAGATAAATCGGCCGTCCCACCCTGATGGCTACTGAACGCGCTCAACTCGGCGAATTGATCAACCAATGGAATGAAAACCGTCTCGACTTGTTCAGTCTTAGCCATCCTGACGAGGTAAAAAAATTTGACAATTAAAATTTTTGAAACCGTGTGTTTGCAGAACCTCGAGTTTCATGGAGTCATGCGCTTCTACTTCCAAGAGCCGGGCGAGAAGATATCTACAAAATGCATCAGAGTAAGCAGCTCTGCCACCACGAGAGCCGTAATTGCTGCTTTGGTTGAGAAATTCCATCCAGACATGAAAATGCTGAGTCAGCCAGTCTACTCTATTTGGGAAGTACATGAGAATGGGGAGGAGCGCAAGCTGGGCGTAGAAGAGAGACCACTCATCGTACAGTTGACCTGGCACAAAGACGATTTGGAGGGTAGATTCCTGTTGAAAAAGGATGACGCCACACGCTCTATGCCGGCAATGGTTGGTCTTCATTATTTATTTTTTGGCCCATAGAAACTCAAAACCAAACCATGAAATGAACCACATACCGTGTCTTTTCTAATAAGACCCCAGCCTATACTAAAGCCTCTCACACGCCTCGCCCAAGACAACTGCATAAAATACAAATTTTTAAAAGAAAATAAATTATTTGATGCGTTTCATTAGAGCCTTAAGCAGTTAATGAAGAAAGAGTTTAATCTATTAATAAAAAAATAGCTCATGTTTTCAGGCTGGGTCTTTTCAAACTATTGCGAGCTAAAGAGCCACATTTATGATACTTATAAAGGTGCATATCAAAATCGCACATTGGACTTATAGGTAAACAGCACACAGACACCCCAACATTTAAATTTGATGAAATTAGTGTAATTCCATTCCAGTCCTTATATGAAAATTCTGTACAGCTTCATATGAAAATTCAAAAATAGGCTCTAATTATATGTTGGCGTCGAAAAAGCGGCCCTTTAAATCCATTGATAATACACACCATATATTTATTCACAGACACACCTTTTTAAACAGACGAATAATCTCTTTCAAAAAGACGTTTTGCGTTTTTGTAAAAAAGGTCTATTCAAAAAGTTAACAGAACCAACAATCAATAATATACCGTCTTTTCTTATCACTCAGTAAGACAGCAAGCACACCTAGCACCTAACACACCTCACAACCGTAAACAAGAGTATCAAGCAGGAAAGAGAATGATTACACCTTCATACACATCAAGTAAATTATTTCTGAAGCAATGCCCAAACATGAGTCAAAGACCAATTTAGCTAAACACAAAATCAAGAGCCTTTTTCAACCAAAATCGTTTTGCTGGCTCTAAAAAGAACGGCAGTCAGCTATCCATTGCACTTACTCTTTTGCATTTCTGGACGAGAGTGAAGAGCAGCCATTTCTCCATGCTTTTAGGAGCTTGACTGGCTGGTTTATGTGTCTGTGTAGCATTCCATTACAGCCTCTCCTCTTTCACCCTCTTTTCGATTGTTTTTCTCACTGCTAGCTCTTTTCTGTATACTTTGTATGGCCTTCATTTTATACAGCTGACAGTGAGGTGGTTGGACTGACTATTCGAATGGCAGCATATAAAATTTCTAGAAGTGCATCCTTCAGGTCTTTTAAAGAGGTATTTTTGCATTGCATTTCGGATGTTCGACCAGTTAGGGCGTGAAACTCTTTAGATATGGCCTAATGAGTTTCAATAATGAAAAATTTATGCCAAGGGGTAGATGGAACACCTCCTTTATACAGCCCTTCATTCTTTTAAATTTATCAAGATATGCTTCTTATACGGTCAATGTGCTTAGAAGGCCCAACCACTTTTTAGTGGGGGGTTCGGGGGCTATAATACAGTAGTACCGTGGAATTTTATGTTAAAAAAAATAAGCTCAAAGTCCATATTAAATTGGCTTCATATTCAAGTGGCCTATGCCCAAGTTTTAGGAAGCTCTCGTACAAGTTTACAAGTTCATATAACTTTTTTGTTCTTTTTCTAATTTTTGTATTATTCCAGCCGTTCCATGCTGTGTACGAGAACAACCCTGAAAATTTGATGAGAAGTAGTCAAAAAAGGTTTTCTAAGCGTGAGAAGAAAGAGCTTCGCAAAAAATATCAGCAAGATGAAGGCAGGCTTTTTGTATCATATGAGATCTATCTATTAACTGCTCACAATTTAGGACCGAAGGAAAAAGAAGAGTTGAATGCGAAAAGCATTTACAACGAGTTGCCACAAAATACTTTCACAAGAACCATCTCCAATCCAGAAATTGTGATGAAGAAAAGGAGACAAAAGAAGTTGGAAAACAAGCTCAAGGAAATGGGACATGGTTGGCCTTTTTTAAACGAGACACCGGGTGGTCAAAATAACTAACTACCTTAAAGTTATGCGATCAGCTTTCCAATTTTTTTTGGGAAGGGGTATGGGTTTATCAAGTAATATGGGCCTCCAGTAGTATGGGTAATCCAGTAGATTTAGAAAAGCTTTATTTTATTTTTCTAGCTCACAACTTGCCAACAAGGTTGCTAGTTAGCAAATTTACGAGTTGTTGGTTAGCCATTAAGATACTAATTCGAAGGGATAGGTGAAGCTGCCCGCTCTCTTTGCGTCGAATCATTTTTGCAAGCTTGACAAAACTTTTCAGGAGGAAGTCTGAAAATTTATGGAATGGAGCTATTTCCTGATCGTCCCTATGTCACTTTGCTGGTCGGCATTAATGACTGTGCAGCTAAGGTTGTGAGAGACACACTTGACAAATATGGCTTAGAAAAGGAGAATGGTGTAAACTTCATTTTGGTTGAGGTACTCTTGCCTAGATTTGCAGGCAGCATGTTTTCTTATTAATTATATTTTGGATGACCCTTTCCTTGGCAGAATCAAATCTGAGTAGGAGTTTGAGCGACTTGAAAGCTGTAGGCAAAAACCAGGAAAGATATTTGAGGGACGATGAGCTTCCACTCCTGGCGATGTTCAATCGACAAGACTCAGGTTAGATCATTTCGCTTGCGGTATGGGCTTGAAATATTCTCTCTCCCTAGCCATTGAGTGTGGTTCTAGACGCGGTTTTTGGTTTTTTCAACTGCTATATTTTTTAGGGAACATAGTGTTCGTGCTCCGGAGAAGACCACCTCACCTGTTTAACCAACACCTGATCAATTGCTCCAAGCAAAATGTGAGTCAGAGTGAGGCTGAATACGCCGACTGCCAACTGCGTCCCAGCAACTCTCTTAACTCGTTGCAAAGTGCTGCAACACCTCAATTACAGCACCAAGTCCCTTCAGGATTTGCTTCTCAAGGAGCCATAAATATACATGTAGCTGAAAGTGGCAGCCACCCAATGCAAAACAGAACTCGTGCTTTTGACCCCTGTTTGATACCTACAAATGCTAATCATCACGGCAATCCTGATGCAAGCAAGGTGATTGCCATTCCGCCGGGATGGATAGAGCTGGGAAGTCAGGCCCCAATTCAGGTACTAATTTTTATTGGAGCAACTGGTTTGTAGTCAACCTAAGCCTAAGCCATAGACAGGATATATGTCGCACACTTGAGTAAAATAAGATAACTAGCACTACTGACTTAGGCTTGTGGCTGTCTGTATTCACAACATTTTTGAAGTCATTGGAATAAATTAAGATTCGCTCGTCTGATCACTCCATGCAAGCCAGGCATTGTGCCTTCTTATTCCGCGATGGAATTGTCCAGATCACCCCTCTATCCCAAAATTCTGTTGTCGAGGTGAATGGCCATCAAATCTCTACACCTGTAGATTTAGCCGAAGGTTCCACTGTCCGCTTGGCTCGACAGTTTTGTTTTCGCTTTTATGCAAATCAGGTCAGTAGAATTTCTTCACTGTCCAGTACGGTTAGCCTTCTGCATCCCTCCCATGGCCAAAAATGGGCAAAATCCATCGACAATGTCTGGCTTGTTTCAAAGAAAGCAGAGCAAACATAGTCACAGACAATTTCTTTCGGCAAAAACCGATTTGTTTTAATTTATGGTCTTCCCTTTGTAATTTTTAGGTTCTTTCCAACATCATTGGAAATTAATAACACCGAGACTTCTAAGTCATTCTCTTATCTCTTAGATTTCATAAAAAATGGTCTAGCCCTCCACCAAAACACATTAATATTGAGTAAAGCGAAAGGAGGAGGATGTTGGGATTTTTATTGGGATGCACTAGGCGATCAGCTTGTTTGTATATGCGGATATGGGTGTCAAATTAAGCAAACTATCCCATCTCCTCCTTTGCGTCTGTAAATAGATTATGAAACACCAGCAACTACCATATTTTCTCTATTAGAGGCTGGCATGAGACCGAGTCTTGTGGTGTTGGATTACTGAGGTGTGCTTTAACTTAAGTCACCGTGCCTATACCCCGTATCGTCGTCAACATCCGGCATTTTTAGGTTGTGGTCGTATTCGTTTACTTCGCAACCCATGCATTATTTTTTGCTAGTTGGACAAATATAAAAATAAGAAGTAAAATAAAATAATCGGCTTCTTCTCTAAGCACTCTGCCCTCCTCAACAGGCGATGATCTCGTGGATAATCCGCACAAATCTTTGAAAGCTGCAGCCAGCCAGTTAAATGAGGAGCTCATGCATTAACATGTTCAGGAAGCAAAGCGTAAGATTAAGGGGCTGATGGAATAGGAGCTTCCACAATTTTCTTCTCAGCCTTTTTGCTCTCCTTCCACTTCATTTGTGCAAGAGGAGTCCAGCAAGAAGAAAAGGTGCGCTGCATTCCCTCCTTTTTTGCTACCCTTTGATTTGAGGATGGGTTGTGCATACTTTCGATTTCGATTATTGGTTCCGATTTTCCCTCTTTAATTCCTCAAACATATTTTTCTCCCTTTTTTTTCTTTTGCTGGTCAAGGATTGCTTGTTTTATGGTCTTTTCTTTTCCAAAACTCCCGCTAAACGATTGTAATTGATGGACCAATTGGAAAATAATCAGCATAACCTTTAGGAGCATTATGGTCGTCCTCACTCTTATCATCAGGCACTAAATTCCACACATTCTTGCCATCAGTTGGTAGGCAATATCAACAACCTACAGCAAGATCATTTGCCAATAAGTCAATCTTACACTGCTGGGTAGGCATAATCAGTGATGTTAAAATGGCTGGGAAAGTGTCGGATCCCCCATGAAATTTTTTCAGTCATTTTAACATTGTTTGACAAAATAATAGTTAAAAGAAAAACTTTTATACATTTTTTTTTGTGCAGGCTGCACCACCAATCCTTTCCAAGACAGGCCGCTGACCAGGCCACTTATTTTGATGTGGTGGATGAGAATATAGCGACAACTCCACACAACTTCAATCCCTCTGCTGGAGAAATGGTGTACGCTAAGTTTAAAGAAAAAGAACCTACGTTGCCGACATTGATTGAAGTTGTTGATCAAGGTGCGAATTACGAATTCTTTTATAAAACAAGTATTACTCTAAACTTTTACACTCGGGCAGATGTGCTTCTGTAGCGCACTCGATTCACTTCTCGGTTTGTAAATGACTAGACACTCAGGTTCAATTCCTTATGCGAAGCACTCTCTGAGAAAGTTGTTCATACTTGATTCGTTAGTTGAACTTCTGGTTAAGAAGTGCAACACAAATTTGGCCAAAATTTACCGACTGGCTGCACTTTGTTGTTGTTGCTCAGTTAAATAGTTGAGGTCACAGTCTTGCTTAGTGAAAGTCGAGCTGTTTGTGCCTCTCTTTTTGTCTTGCAAAGGGAAAGTCAGGTTTTGCCATAAATTCCTTCTGTATCTCGCCAAACGTCCGGTGCAAAATTTACTCCTCTAGAAAACGGTATAGGCTTGTCGAGATATTTACCTAATTAAGAGATTACCTTATTAAGAAAGTCAACTCTTTCTTTGTTCTGCTTACTGGGGCCTAGCACATAAAGAATTTGGTAGAAATGTAGATTTTATTAGAGTCTAAATTTCCAATTACTTTCAGTGGCTGAAGACGAAATCCTGCGTTTTGAGCTGTTCGGCTCACAAATCAATTATTTTGTCTTTCGACTAACGCCAGCGTTTGTGCTCTACATGGTCTGCCGTCATCGTCTTTCCCCTAATTTTCTTCCAATGTTGCACGTGGAAGAAAGAGCTCAAATACTGCGCATATTCTTGGACAAATTCATCAATTTGTGTTCAGATGCCATCCATGTATGCTATATGGTTCTACTTGAACTAAATTAACCGTTGTTTTGATTAAGATCAATGCTTCAAATAGAGAGATTCTAATCTTCTGGTTAGCCAACAGCAGTGAGTTTTTGTACATGTTGAAGGCAGACCATGAGCTGAAAGCAATGACCACTGCTGGCAAGAGCGATGTCCACGGAAGAATGATGGACTTGGTGGAGAATGGTTTTGAGCTGTTTGTGGACTGCTGCCGGGTGGCTATCCGCTCTAGCTTGCACTCATTGCTGAGCGCTAGTCACAGTGATGAGTATGCAACTGGTGGGTAGATTATTGTAAATCCTTTTTAATTTTTTATCAAAATGCTTGCCAGCCATTTTATAAATGGTTTCTACGCTAGCCCTCAGAGCCAAATCAACCGCTTAAATTGATGACGAACTCTAGACTTATATGTATATTTCATTCAGGAGAGTTGCTAGATCTCTTGGATGACGTGGTGCGCCAAATCCGCAAGTTCATCCTCAACTCAGCACTGACCATCCAGGTCTTCTCTCAGTTGTTCCACTTTATCAATATGTATATTTTCAATTGGCTGGTTACTACTGACGGTATTTAATTATGATTTTCTACCTTAACCATTGCCCTATTACCCTCCTTTTTCAGAAGGCAAATCCTATCTAACCAGAGCATATGGTTTACGGCTACGAGAACGTCTTTCCCTAGTGCTGAGATGGGCCGAAAAACAGGGATTGGAGCAGGCGTGTGAGTGCCACATGGACCGCATCAACCAGACTGTCAATTTGTTGATCACTCCTAAAACCAATGATCAGATTGCCAGTTTGGGAGCCACCTGCTACAAACTCAACAGCATACAGGTGTATCTATAACCTTGGAAATTTATTTTTTTAAATTTTGTTTCAGATCCGCTATTTGTTGGAAAACTACCTGCCAGAGAGGCACGAAACAGACGTTTCCCCTGGGCTGATCAACCATGTAGTCTACTTGGCCAAAAGTCAGGCAGATGTGATGGCGGAACAGGACGGGGCAGTGGTGCAATTAGAAGAGAGCCAAGAACTGCACTTGCCTTTTTTGTTTCCTCAGGACGGATATTTAGTGGGTGAGTAGAGAATATGTAAAAGGGGCATAATACAGCAGTACCAAACCGAACTTCTTCAGAAAGTCTGAGAGGGGTGCCTCAAGAAATGATTTCGTTCATGTCTTCTCTTCAGTCTAAAGGTTGCTACATTTTCATCAGATTTTTATTTGTATTAATAACTTTAGGGCTATGCCGAATACTTGCTCAACCTGGCTCCGACGGCTCATGGACTTGTCATATGCTGGCTTTAAACAAAGCCAATGCAGTCATACACACCAAGTCATCGAGCATTATATCCTCCACTTCCCTATTTTCTAACAGCAATGGAAATGCTGCAGCAAAAGTGACTGGTCAGCACCCCCAGTTGGACAGCTCCAACAAAAGCACACCCACACCAACACTACAGGTTGGGGCTGGCGCCAACTACTCGCAGATGAATAACAACAAAGCTGCTGGCTCTACTAAAGCTTCGGTGGAGAGAATATTTTCAAAATAAAAGTTTCTTAATCGGCATTTTTTTAGAATCCGAATGGCAATCACAAGCATTTTCCAGATATCGTTAAAGTAGTCATTCGAAGAGCGCCGACTGAAGGCATTGGATTAAGTATTGTTGCCGCTCAGGTAGGCAATGGTCCCTTTCCAAATTTATAGGCCCCATTACCCCTGGCATAGTTGTGCTCGCATCACTAACTATCTCTAATAAGGTGACGGAAACTTGGAGTTGAGATGCGAGCACAAATATACCTGATACATAAATCACTCGAGAAAAAATCTCTGGAAAAAATCTCTGAAAAAATCTCTGGATACATAAAAATAGCATGCATGCTAGAGCTTTTTTATGCGGTAGGTCCCAGTTGGCAAAACTATGTTCAAGATTTTCTCTTTTCATACAGAGTGGGCTTTTTTTAGAAAGTGGCCTTTTACTTGTTTCTTCCCCTCCCTATACAGCCCTTCATCCCTTAAGCGTATCAAGAAAGGCCAAGTACTTTTTTTGAGAGTATAATTAAGAATATAATTCAGTAGTAGCCAATTCAGTGTATCCACTTCTGCTTACCAAGTTCATATGTCATTTTAAGTCGATTATAAGCTATTTAATTGTGTAAGAATCTGAGGCTTGCACTACGAACTTGAGGCAATTAGCTTGTAAGATTTAGCACTATAACGTATGACACAACATACCAGCACTGCAGCGTATTTTAGTAATTTAGATCTTCTTTCGAATCTTCCTTTAACTGCTTATACAAAAAAAAATCAAAACCTTTTCCGAATTTGTTCACTTCATCAACCTGTGTGTATGTGCGGGTCAAGTGCATTAAAGTATACAGTGTAAAAGGTAAGAGTGGAATGAAGAGAAAGTGTAGCTACTGGTCAGTCAACAACACTTTCTTCAACAATCCCTTGCTTTCTTCCCCCCTTCCATTCAATTAAGTCAATAATTGCGGAAATGTGGGGAGTGTCTTTCCAACACACATTCCTCTCTCCTCTACCTCCGGAGAACCTTTTCTGAGCTCGCCTTACGCTTCTTTACAACCTCTCCTATGGTTATCTCCAAGTGGATGATGCCCTATTTACTGGTTATCACTGCTACTGTTTCTTTGAACACTTTCAAAAGGAGTATGTTTTATAAGAACTCTTTGTGCAACCCAGAATTCGTACGGATTCCGATCACCAGAATCCGGTTTTTTCTTAAATATGAAGGGTCAGGTGCC
>BBSZ01007511.1:0-13405 GCA_000981365.1 Subanguina moxae | reverse complement strand
TTCGAAATATCGAAAATATCGATCTGTCAAAAAATTCCACTGAATACTAGTGCTGTGCATTTGCCTTCGGGCGGGATTTCGGAACGGGATTTTTGGCCAAAAAATTTTCGGGGTCGGAATTTTGGCAAAAAAAACTTTGACCCTAAGTACACTAAATTACTTTGCAATATCTTATAAATGACTCCGTCGGTCCAGACCAGATATCCGATGTAAAAGGGAGAGCCGTGTATAAATCAATAAGCTGCTTGATTTTGGCCTTGACCATTAGGTACATCTATGATCCATTCTGCATAGTCTTTTCGCCCTCTGATGTAAGGATTTTCATGCGAAAAAAATAAATAAAGACGTGATGTCACCTATTAAACCCTCTCGGTTGTTGTTATTTGTCGAATTTAAAGAATGTGAAACATTTTTTGCACTGGACGCAATAAAAAAAAACTAAAAGATAACGCAGTCGGCAGGATTCGAACCTACGCGGGCAGAGCCCAATTGATTTCTAGTCAATCTCCTTAACCGCTCGGACACGGCTGCTCGTCTAATAATCGACTTCGGGATGAAAAAGTCTTTAAAGTACAGTAAACTCTCAATATAACGGCCCCCCTCGGGACCAGGCTTAGGGGGCCGTTATATCGGGGGGTGGGGGAGGGGCCGTTATATCGAGAGTTTACTGTATATGATTTTTATTAAACTTTTAAAAAAAAAAAGGTTGAAGAAGTGTGGCGAGCTGGCCACTCTTCTCATGTGGAGTTCAGGTTTTGCCGTAGCTCGATTACGTAAAAGAAAAGGTGAAATATACAATCTATTTATAGTGTCCTAAACTACATTCTTAATTTACAAACTGTATTCAGTCCTCGACCGAAAATCATCCAATCCAAAATGGCAACCAACAAGCTACTCAGTCTCTTAACTCCACAGTGGTCAATGAGGTCCATGCCATCAGCTACGACCGAAGAAGGCGGCCTTCCTCTGCCCAGTTACCCTTGAGTAGGGAGCTAGTTCACGGCCATATTCCAAGCAGAGCTGCCAACATTAGTGGTAGCCAAGGGTTTAGCATACACAAGCCTTTGCCTGGCATATCTGTGCCAAACAAAAATAGTAAGTTTTTAACTAAGAAACATTAATTGGGGGTAGGGGATTATAACCGAGTAGCGCCAAAATTTTTGAGTAAATCAACAAGGAGAAAGAGTGTAAAAAAACTACCTTTTTCAGAAAATCGAAGTAAAAAAGTGCGAGTCGAGAATGCGAAAGCTTCCCCTTGGCGATTTATGCTTAAGTGTTTGCTGATCTCACTGTTCTTGTCCATCCCAGTTGTCATATTCATCTTGATGATGGCCCTCTCAGGCGGTTTCGCCACAGTGGAGAATGTGGAACTAAGGAATGGCACAACCACTAACAATACTACAAATATTACAACGTTGTCCTAAAAGCTTGTTCTACCTAATATTCTGTATGCTTCAAGACAATAAAAAAATACATTCATATGCTGTGATAAAGAAATGTTTAGGTTCTCTAGTCATTTTCAATTTCAGAGGTAAGGCATGTTGACTACAAGGCGGACCAGAAAAAAAGAAAATCATTTACGGCAAATCAATACCTTCTCCAAGTCCTACAAATCAGCCAACATGATACAACTCTGTTATCGGTTTCGTGCGGAACCAGACAATCTCTTCGACCAGACAATTTTTTATAACGCAGATCATTTAGTCATTGATTTTGTCTGAAGAGCATAATGGCTCCTAACCAAATTTCTTGTCATCCCAAAGTCTTTCACGTGATTTCTTCGCAAAAGGATCCAGCCGTGTTGATATGACAGAATTTGCTTCATTACTAAAATATGCGGAACTTACAACATTAGTGCGTACCGCACCTAACAAGGAGAGTTCATCTGCGAAGCTGAAAGACGGCATTTGGTTTATGCAAAACTGACTTTTTAACATACCTTCTCCTGCAATTAGGTGCTGTATAAAAGAAGATGTAGCCACTGGACGAAGATTCCTCGAGCGCTTTGAAACTATCCACTTCTGAAATAGAGGAGTCGTTGCATCTAACCCACCGCTTGCCGCCACATCTCAGAAGAGTAGTGCAATGGCCTAAAAATTCTGGAATCACAAAATACCATTAATTTTCGACTTCTCAAAAAATGGCTTTCTATGACAAAAAGGATTGGAAATAGCTTTTTAATCCTTTTCAGCGTGTTACAAATAGAACGGGCTAAAATATCAATAGCGAACTAAGGCAAACAAAAAGTGGAGGAGGGTGGGGCTAAACGGCATAAGTGTCCAATTTTTCCTTAAATTGAGGAAGTCCTATCAAATTTTTCGGATATTCTGTGGAAAAACCGGTTTCCACGCCTTCAAACGATGTGCCATACCGATGACGGGTGTGGGGTTTTCTTTCTAACGCAGCATCAGTTGACTCAATGTTGGTGGAAGAAGATAGTGAAAAAAATATTTTACGGGATAATCTTTTGCTACATTCAAATACCTTTTTCTCCTGTTTTTTTCAGCAACGTTGAGTCAACTAATGCTGCATTAGAAAGAGCAGATCCAGGGCTACACACTAGAAAAAAAAATTAGAAAATCTTGTTGTAAAACAGCCGAGATAATCAAGTTTAAGCAATTTAACGGGATACCGTATTCTCTCCAATAGAACCACACCCCCTAATTCAAAATCGTGTTTTTGGCATTGTGTTTTTGGCCTACTTTTTCCAAACAAGTCTCAGGCAAGTTACCACCCAATTTATAGCTAAAACAATAAGCTACAATTTTGGTGGTGACTTGCTTGGGAGTTGTCTCCAAAAAGTAGGCTGAAAACACAATGCCAAAAACACGATTTTGAATTAGGGGGTGTGGTCATATTAAAGAGAGTACGGTAAAAGTGTAATTTGAGGGGGGAAATTATGCACAGCCTTTTTTTAATTGGGTTGTTAGACAACAAACATCTGGGAATGACGCCCGTCGCTTCTATTCCTCGAAAAAAAAATATACAATTGTTGCGTGGGTATCCTTTTCCCTACAACACAATAAATAAAATCTAGCTGACTGAAGTAGTAAGTGCAATTTGAAGGTTGCTAAGTGACGACCATTGGCGTAAAAGTTGGGTATGCCCGATCATAGACTCTTATTTGCTCCAACAAAGTAGGGTGCTGTGCAATTGCTCCACTTAAACTACTTAAATTTCAGTATCTAATTGGTCGATCTTATTGAAATTTATCTTGTGCAGTTTATATCCTACACTCAGCCCTCTTCAAATAGTTATCGGAATGAAAAGTCCTCCACCCAGCTATCCCAGTGTAGCCCAGTCGAGCTTAAATGACCAGACTTTTGGTTCACCCAGCCAGCCACATCCTTCGCCCCCACAAGTACCACTTTCCAGTCCACGGCTATATGGACACGTCCTTCCAGAATACCACCAAATTTATCCGATTGGCTTTAACCCTCACTTGCATGCCTCTTTGCCCGGAAGTGTTCCGCCTGAAATTAGTGGACAACGGCAGCCATTACAGTGCTTGCACCAACCCATCTACTCGCCCATGCTGCAGCCTGGAATGATAAGCAGTGGATACTTCTTGCCCGCTACCACTACAGACCCTTATAGTCCAGGGGAAGGGCAGAATGGGAAGTTGTATGGCCACTACTCCACTGCTAGACTGTATCCTCAATTAGAATATACGGAGGGGCCACCGCAATCTTGCTACCAACTAAATGCTAACGGAGAGTATACGCTACCAATGCCAATCCATCAATTGGAGTATAGCCAACAGTATTCTGGTATGTTTACTCCTTAAACAACTGATTTCAAATTATTTTCCTCTAAAATCCCGCAAAAAAAAACAGTTTCAGGTGCTAGTGGTGACACCATGGTCTACCATCTGTCGTCCACAGAGTCGAAGCATCGTCGCCGAATAAGCTGCATCTCTTTTGTGCTTTTCTGTGTTCTGGCTATCATATTTATGTTAGTTTGATCGATAAAAATATCTAAGTAATTAACACTCCACTTTTTTTAGATTCATCTTCCTCAAAATCCATTCAGATCTTAGTCGCAGGTTTCTACACTAAATTTCCATCTATTGATGTATTTCATTGTATAAAAGTTGATTGATTTTTTGTTCTCAAAATAACACATTAAAAAACTTGTATACAGTCGAGTCTCGATTTAGTGTATATCTTGATTTAGTGTATATTTTATTCGGGTTTGGTTGGTTTGCATAAACCATATACTCAATATAGTGTATACTCTCCTAATACAAAAATATGGGAGCTCTGAAATGGTTGTGCGTCAGCTCTATCTACAACTCTCTACACTGCCCGCTGCAAATAAGCTCAGTGAAGTCATAGATCTGCAACTTTCAATTGACTGTATATGCAGACAGCTGGAAGCCAACGTCGAAGGCCCGCAAACATACCTGATCCTGGAGCAGAAGCTCCCAAATAGCTACATGCGAAAAATGCATAAGTTTAAAAAGGACTCAGCAAAATGGTCAACCACACTTTTTCGCGAACATCTTCGTGAATTAGTGAACCAAGAAGACCTTTTTCATCAAATCCAACAAGCACACAAGCAGGACAAAAAAGAAGGCGAGCAATCAGGCTCAGCTAAAAAGAAGCTTATTCTGTGTATATTCATTATTCGTTAGGTATTTTGTTAGTTGTTTGTTTATCTTTTCGTTTGTTGTATTTTGTGACTGGTATGCTTAATATTGCATTTTTAGGCAATTCAATGAACGATACTGTGGGTGCAACTGTGTTTTGGAGGGGTGGCTGGAGAGGAAGAGGCAATTTTCGAGGTAAATTAGCTTGCACAGGTTTAAATATCATTTTAATTCAGGTTCATCACGCCATGGTCTTGGTCATCAGCAGCGTGAACCGCAACAACAATTTTTCTGCGAAATTTGTAAAGTCACTTGTGGTGGAGATCAGTCTTATAAGAAACACTTGGAGGGAAGACCGCACAAGAATAAGGAAGCAATGAGCAAGGGGGAAAGTGTAGGTTTTCAGGCTTTTCATTCTTGTCACAAAATTTGTATTTCTCGTAACTTAGGTTCAAACTCTGCCGCGTAACAAGGTAACTTTCAAGTGTGATGTGTGCAGTGTGATGTGCTCAGGAAAAGACACTTATGATGCGCATGTCAAAGGGGTTAAACATCAGAAGGTGGATTCTTTTGTATACCATATACCGTAAAACCTGTAATAATTCCCTTCCCTCTCTCGTCACGACGGTCGGTGGTCGACCATTTTTTACAGCCAACCATCCGACAATTGGGTGCTAAAATCATACTTAAAAATATAGCCCTAAATCTCAGTTACACTTTAGAGTATGGTGTCAATATTCAATTGTCGGGTGGTTGAGCCGTAAAAAATGGTTGACCACCGACCGTCGTGGCGAGAGAGAGGAGGGCATTATTAGAGGTTTTACGGTAATCCACCTTTATGATAAGTTATTTTTCTAGACGATCGCTCTCCTAAAGAAATTGGGTCATCCTCTTCCAGCCACGGAACCTACTCTTATTCCGCCGAAAAATCCTTCTGCAAGTGTGCTAACTGCGACGGTTGGTGATTCTGCATCGGCCAATAAAATTGTGGGTGTCTGTGGCACGAAGTTTGTGGGCGGACCAAAATTGAATACTACCGGTATTGAGAGTATTGAAGAGGCAACAGAGGTGTGTCGTTTTTAAGGCCTGAAAATTTTATTTTGTTTTTTTTAGCAACCTGTATTGGCCGAGTCTAATATCGACCTAATTGGGCAAGAATTTATTGAGGAACTTAGAGGAACAAACGGCAAACCTTTCTACAAGTAGACATTATTTCCAATACTTGTTCCTTTCACCACCTTTTATTTCAATAAAAATTTATTTAGCTGCAAGCTCTGTGACTGCAAATTGACTGATCCAAATGAGAAAGTGAGTCACTTGAAGGGTCGAAGACACAAACTTCAGTACAAAGTAAGAAGTTATCAGCTTAGCTCTTTTCTCATTCCTTCATGCTAATACTTTTTAGAATAAGATCAATCCAGAGTTAAAGGTTGAATTCAAAACTATGAACAGTGCGTGGAAGAAGCGAGGTTTACGGGAAAATTGTTTCTATCCGCCGCAAGTGTAAGTTTTTTTTTCTGAAATGGTGTCAGCTGTTAAGTTTGCCGTATGTTATATTTCGTCACGACAGTCGCTGGTCACTGATTTTTTACGGCTCAACTGACTCTGCTGACACCGTGTTTAAAAATGTTCCTTTATTTTTCCTTCTTCAATCTCTTTCAGCTTTATTAACTACTCTAACTATTAACTATATTGTTGAGTATGATGTCAGTATGAAATTGTCGGATGATTGAGCCGTAAAAGATCTGTTTACCTACCGCGCTGACGAAAGGGTGAAGGAGAATGGCAGTTGTTCGCAGATTTGCGCAGGACATACGGTATACTTTTTTTTTCCAGTTATCATCAACCTATGGTGGTCAACAGTATTCCGCAATGTCGTCCTATTCCGCTGAGGGGTCAGTGCGTAGAGAGCAACGATGACCGACATGTTGTGGTTAAAAACGATATTATTCATTTGACCAAGGTCGAGATGGACGCTGTGGAAAAGTTGGTAACGATGACTGAACGAACGCTGAAAAATATATCTGACAAATTTGCCGAGGAAGACAGAGCCGCCATGAATACTGCTAGTACTGAAAGTACTGAAAATAAGATTCCAAGTGCTGAGCCAGAGCGTCTTTTAAAAGGAGTCATGAGAGTCGGATTGCTAGCAAAGAACCTGTTGTTGAATTTTGACAGCGAGGTTTACTTTTTCTTCGCGGCCACTAAAACTATTTACTGAAGTTGCTTACTTTGTTTTCAGGTGAATTTGGTGGTTCTCTGCTCAAAGATTCCTACTGAGTCTTTGGTGCAGAGAGTTTGTGAGCTTTTCCCCAGTAATACAGAGGTGCATTTAAATATTTTTTTGAATGTGCTGATTTATATATTTTTCAGAAGGAAGAATCGGAGTCGCTGAAACTGATACAGAACATTCCTGAAGCCTGTTTGGTGGTGAACTTTGCAGATGTTCCAATTGCTTGTCGGATCACTTTCACATCTGTTCTGGTGCGTAAAATTGCGACAGTGTCGGTTACTGAATTTGGTAATCTTTTATCAGCATTGTTCTAGAATCAACTAGTAATTTTTTACATGTTTTTTCTTCAGACAGCGGGACTCCTAATTTGGCTATTGAAAGGCCTGTGGATGCTTTGCAGGTTAAGCCCTGCTTGGATGCTTTAGATGAGCTCAATCACGTTAAATACTACCAGGTTTGTTTTTTGTCTTTTTTGAAAGTAAAACTGTGGTCTGAGATCTTGGTTATTTGAAAAAGTTTTATTAAAACGGGTTATGGGACGTTCATCTATCTGTGGTCTCGGCGTATCACATCCTTACGCGTTCTCCTACTTATTTTTTTTTCAGATTAAGTGTGCATCTCTTCACTCGATGAATATTGCCCTCAGAATTGTTCGTGATATCAGTCGCCGTCTGAAAACTTGGGCTCCTCTCTCAGAATGGGTAATGTTTTGTTTTTTGATTAGCTGACATAATAATAGATCTTTTAAGGCAATGGAGCTATTGACAGAAAGGGCGGTGAGGCATTCGTTAATGTTTCAGTAACTCTTTTAATGAACTTGTTTAGCTTTCATCTATTCAAGTTTCACTAGGTCCTGGGGATGCCATTCGTCGCGTCTTCGAAGTGATTGCAGGAGGAATTCTTTTTAAAGGTGGATTCTTCCATAATGTAGTTATTCAGTTATTTCTTATTATAGGGGCCTCCAGTTTACTTGATCCTTGTCAAAAAGAACCTACAAATGTAATGGGAAATCTGTCGGAGCAAGAGAGTGAAAATATCACTTCAAGTGCTCAACATGTATGATGCCCCGACCATTTAGCTTCTCTTCGCCTCCTAGTTTCCTTTCTTTTTTAGGCGTTGCGTATGATCAGTTTCAATCAAATCTACAAGATTCTCGCGATCGATCGTCTTCCAGACAAAAAACTGTTGGGCACTTTTCATGAGGCTGCTATGGGAAGAAAAAGAGCCTGCGAGTTGGGTCAATTTAGCTCTGCTGGTGAGCCTTTTATTTGTAATCGCAAGTCTTTAGATACTTTTTTTATCATTTAGATGAAACTTTGGATTTGAAAAAGGAGAAGATAGAGGAGCCAGCTGCCAATCCTTAAGAATTTGCTTTTCATGATCCCAGAATATTTTCTCTGCTTATTGTTGATTACCCAGAGTTTGGAATTTGTATCTCTTTCTCTGCTATAAAGCTTTTTGTTTCTTTTATCAATTTTTATTGGTTAGGTTACAAA
The DNA here is from genome assembly GCA_000981365.1 of Subanguina moxae. Taxonomy (NCBI): domain Eukaryota; kingdom Metazoa; phylum Nematoda; class Chromadorea; order Rhabditida; family Anguinidae; genus Subanguina; species Subanguina moxae. The sequence goes on along the minus strand of BBSZ01007511.1, from coordinate 5,085 downwards.
TAATCGATTAAAAATGAAAGGCTCACCAGCTGTTTTTTGTCTGGAAGACGATCGATCGCGAGAATCTTATAGATTCCCTCCGTCTCGTGACCATAATTGCGGAAAACCCCTCCCGTCGTCTCTTCCGCCTAAAATTTTTGCTGAAATCTCTCCCGCCTTAAAGTTTTTGCTAATATCCCTCCTGTTTACGGGAGGTGGGCCAGCCTTTTAGGACACTGCAAAAGATCTCAGAAAAGGTAAAATAATTTGAATTGGCTGACAATTTATTGTAAGTGTGAATTTTGGGGAAATGTCACTTTATCTAAATTTTGACGAACAATGAAATAACATATACAATCATAATAAGCCATAGGTTGGTAGTTGAGAAAAGGTAAGAAAAACATTTGTTTTTCTTCTATTTGCTTGTTCTTAAACTGGTCCAACTAAAAAAGTTTTCCACTAACAAGTAAAGTATAGCTCCAAGAATAAGGAAGAGTAGAAAGGCGATGCCTAGTCGAATGACTCTTTTCCTGGTGCTAATTCCTCTTTTCTTTTGTTGTGCGTCTGAAATTGGGAAAATTTGAGCAAAATTTTACAAGGTATCTCAAGTAGGTCCTCCCGTCCTGTAATTTTTACTAAAATCATAAGTATTTCACCCCTATTTCTTTTCACCTCAACTAGAAGCCATTTTCATGAATTTGTTCCAAACTTTTAGGTTATTCAAATAGCAGTGCTCACCGTTTCTTTGGCTTATAATTCCTGGGCTATTGGTGGGAGTAAAAGGTCTGTAAGCATCACTTCTAACATTTTGCCTATTGATGCTAGCACATCCCGAAGGAGCATATGCTCTATAGTTAGAATATCCTACTCCTCCACAATGGGAGCCTGTCCACAGTTCTATGGTGTCATAGGGATCCACTGATGAGTCGATGCAGGTGCTCAATGATTTAGACTGGCTAATGGCAGGAGGAGGGGGAAACGCTATCATTGAAGGCCGTTCTCCACTGCAATTGGGCGCAAAGCTAACAGATTTGACTCTCGGCTTAGACTTGCAGTTTTTCATCGAACTTATGGTCTTTGCAAATGGTTTAAATGCTTCGGCAGATCAGTAGAACTAGGAATTTGTGTGAAGCGACTGTTTGGCTTAAAAAATAGCCTCAGTGTTTGTGGGAATAGAAGTGGGGGAATAGAGTCATCGGCTGGAGCAAAAAAAAATTCCTTTCAGCTGCTTGCTTATTGTGTATTTTTTGTGTTTCCCCATCTGTTGGAAAAGCCTCAGAAAGCGGTGAGTCAATTGGGAATAGTCAATTTAGAATATATCGTTGCTTTCAAAATTGGTGAGCACAGAGAGATAATGTGCACGATGCACATGATTTATATGTAAAACAATTACTTGAAATATGAGGCGCTACTGGGTTATAGCCCCCAATCCTTAGACCTACTCGGTTATAGCCCCTAACCCTTAGACCTATCCGGCAATATATTATTGACTTACATTTTTGTTACTCTCCATTTAGCCACCGGCCACTGAAAGAGACTTTCTTGTCCTTTTCTAGACACTGCTCGTTAAAAATGATCCTATGCCTTCACTATGCTAATTTGTGACCAGCCCTTTACAGCCCAAGCCACCGGTTTTTGCCCATTTCGAAATACCTGTTGTGTGCCCCCAACTGTTAGTCGCTAGTGGAGTGGGCGTGCCCTCCAGTTTCCCGCCGAATCTTATCTATGGATAAGCCAGCGTCAAATAGGGCACCTTCCTGTGTTCTCAACAAATTTTCATTCACTCTTTGCTTCTTGGCTGATTTAGGTAAGCGCTCTTCTGATTGTTTGTTCTCATTATTTTTTCTTCCAATTAAATTCTTTCCTAACTTAGGAATCTTAAGTCTTTTTTTGTATTGTTGACAGCAAATGTTTTGGTGTGATCTCCTTATTTTTTCTTCTCTTATTTTTAACACTTGTCTTCATTCATTCCACAACCTTTGTATTTTCACAGTTTAATCTTATTATTTTCTTAAATAATACCTGGTTAGTATTTCACAACATTGAGCCAAAGAAAATTTGAGGCTACTAGGATATACCATATTTACTCCAATAAGCAGGCACCCTAAATTCAAAAACAAGTGTTTGTGGCATTGTGTTTTTGACCTATGTTCTGTTGGTTTATTCTGGACATGTTGTATACCAAAATGTAGCTTGCATTATTAAAAAGTGTTTTGACTAGTGGGATATAACCCACTACCTATTTCCTTTTTTTTGAGCAGTGACATTCACGCTTTTGGTGATATCTCAGCAAGCAAGCCGATTAAATTGAATGAAAAAGTCCATTTTTTTATTCGGCAACTGCAAACGCATATAGAGCCTTCAATTTTATCCTCTTTCGATTTGTCCCCTCCTCTTTTGCACGTGCTTTTTATTTGCGTGTGTACATCCACTGCATTTTGTGTTTTTCTCTTTTATTTCTTGATCACACTTTTTTCCACCAATGTTGATTTTTTTCAAAAAGCTTCTTTTTTGCGAATGCTTTCATTTCTAGGAATATTTATCTTGAAATTCCGAAGAATTTGTGTGTTAATATTGAATTTAAGCTGTTTTCAATAATTTCCACCTTTTTTATTCCACAAAATCTCAGACCTTTATTAATTTTAAGTGGAAAAAAATTGCTTTTTAGATCTTTAGCTACTAGCCACTTTATTGCTTGTGTTTAAGTTTGGCGGCTGAAAAAGAGAAAGAATGGCTCGAACCAAGCAGACGGCTCGCAAGTCTACTGGAGGCAAGGCACCCAGGAAGCAACTGGCCACTAAAGCTGCTCGCAAGTCTGCCCCCTCGTCTGGTGGAGTCAAAAAGCCCCATCGCTATCGTCCCGGTTTGTTTGCGCTATATTTTTCCAAAACATGTTCAACATTTTTTTTGGGTTTTTAGGAACGGTGGCCCTACGTGAAATTCGTCGCTACCAGAAAAGCACAGAGTTGTTGATCCGTAAGCTGCCATTCCAGAGACTAGTGCGTGAAATTGCTCAAGACTTCAAGACGGACCTTCGGTAAATTTTCTATTTACAGTGGTTTTCAACATTTTTGAAGCTTTTCCTTTGGCAAATGACAATCATGAGAAAGATCCAAGAATTAGCAGTGGAATGAGTTCTATTGATTGCTAGTTAGACTTACTTCTGCAAAGTCAAAAATATTGAGTTAAAAGCTTTTCCCTCAACTTATTTTTATTCTTTTTTCAGCTTCCAGTCGGCTGCTATTGGTGCCCTACAGGTTAGTTATTATATAAAAGACCAAGATTTACGAACTGAACAGCTCACAAGGCTATAATCGCGTAGTTTACGGTGAGACTTAGTTAATTTGGCATCCTCAATGACTCGGCACGCTCGATAACTCGGAAGTCGAAGCCTGCTTCTTTGGACTGCTGGCTTATCGAGGGTTGACTATAACTACAGTTGACTGTGATGCAATCAACCCTCGATAAGCCGGCAGCCCGAGGAAGCAGCCCGAATTATAGAAGTCCATTTCTCGATAAAAGCGCTTCTGAAGACCTTCCATGGACTGCCGAATTATCGAGCTGCCAGATTAACGAGGCTTGACTGTACTTTGATTGAAGCAAATGTGCTAATTCGGCAGTGGTCTTTGTGGCAAAACCTTTTTACCGGTTTAAGGCTCTTGACCACTCACAATCTAGGCCGTTAACATGGTTGTCGTTTGAGGGGTCAAAAGCTATGCAAAAACAGTGCTACCGCATATAATGATTTTGAATCCTGATGTGCAGTAGTTATTAGAAGCTGTACGGCAAATATTAAAATTCATCTTCTTTAGGAGGCTTCCGAAGCCTATCTGGTCGGACTTTTCGAGGACACTAATCTGTGCGCGATTCACGCAAAGAGGGTCACGATTATGCCCAAGGATATTCAATTGGCTCGACGAATTCGAGGAGAGCGTGCCTAACAAGAATTGGACACCGCCTCTTCAGTAAAGGAAATCTCAGTTTGCTACACATTACTCTCTTTGTCTTTTCTACAGCATTGTATATTTTCTCTTCACTGCGGGGTTCGATGGAAATAAATATCATTTGCTTAACGTACTATTTTTATCAGTGTTTGCATACAAGGGTTCACCTTTAGTTGGTTTTCTGTCGATCTTTGTATTGAATAAAATCGTCCCTTATTATCATGGTTGTAGTGTGCAGTTGGGCTTCGACAACACGCCACCCCAAAAAAGTTCAGTCCACGACTGGTTCCGACCAATTTTTTACGTTATCCAAACACCATATTTGGACAACAACTGAAAATGTGATGTTCTCTTGATAAATTTGGACAAAATGCATAAAAAATATGTTCTCTTAGTTAGCTTAGTGCAGACTAAATCAAAATCTTTTCAGTAAAAACGTCCGCTTAACAAAGCAAAAGTGAAATTCTGTCAAATCAAATCAACAATTAAAAAGTGGAAAAGTCGAAGAAATACAAGAGGAGTGGCTTATACACACAACAGCAACTTAAAAAATTTTGTACATAAATAATCTATCGATCTCCATCAACAAGAAATATGTAGGGAAAGGAAAAGCTGGAAAAAGTCAGCAAGAAGGCGTAAGCCACAACAACAAATACAACACATATATTTGGAGGGGAATTGTGCAGTCTTGCACCTATACAAAGTGAGCTAATCAAGCAACCAAGCCCTCCAAATACTGCGCCGACCTATTTGTGGTGTACATTTATTTGTATCCGCAGGTATTTATATATTCTCTATGTAATATATAACGCTACTTGCAAATGAGAAATCCCAAAATGGCCCACTTTTACTATTTTACGTGCTATTGTGTATGGGGAATCAACAAAAAAGGTTATTTGAGTCCACTTTTTTTATTTTACAGACAATAACCTGCAAAAAGACTAAGAATAGATGCAGTCAGTAAAAACAACATGAATAATATAACACTAATAATAATAATAATATCAACAAAATATTTCCAAAAGAGAAAAGCATTCTCTAGCCATTGCTGTTTCTTCTCAAACCCAGCAGTTTGAACTTGTTCGATTTGTATATATTCTTCGCATTCCAGCACACTCCGCTTATAACATCTTGACAGCGGAGTGTGCTGGAATTTTTGTTT
>BBSZ01007510.1:0-13700 GCA_000981365.1 Subanguina moxae | reverse complement strand
AGTCTCAAATGGTATCGACAAGAAGAGGTAGCGCAAAGCCGGAAGAGCAAATGCAAGCGTTTTCTCTCTCTGTGAAGCGTCAATCCGCAGCCAATCAACGATAGAAAAAAGCACAATTCCAAAAAATGAAAACAAATGCGGAGAAGCAAATGCGAAAACTCAAATCAGACGCTGCAAACAAGGCAAAGGCAGTTAATTATTTATTAATTACAATTTGTTTTTGATCTCGAAGTTTACTTTCCAGACAAACATCGAAAGCAAGCTGAGAATCAGCAGAAAAAGCTGCAAGAAAAATTTGAGGAAACGCCTCTCTCATTTAAAGTCTTTGTTAAGAAAAGCCGACAGATCAAGAGCTTCGGACGATCTTCAGGAAACTGGGACAGAAGTTTCATGTGACAAGCAAGAAAAAGTATATTAAAAATGCTAAATGGTGAGCGAGGGAAGAAAAGAAGGCAGAAGCGGAGAAGTGATGCGAAAACGCAAGTCAGAAGCTGCAAACATGGCGAAAGAAGGATTGTTTTTGATGAACTAATTCTATTCACAGGGAAGGGCAATCCGAGGTCAAAAGGTCTCTGCATTTGTCCAAATAATACTGAAAAAAGAATGAGTGGTTCGTTGGAAGCTTATTGAAATTGTCGCTTATTATTAGTTTGTGTATGTTGTTGTAATTATTCTTAACTTAGGTTGTCGTTGCATTTCATTGCGGGGCCAAGAAATTGACATTCTTTACAATAATATCAATTCCTTTCCGATCTTCAGCGACCCTGAGGCTTACCTTATCATGCTTGATCAATTTCACGGAATGGGTCAGTATTAGTGGACTTGCCTTGCTAATCGAATTCTTATCTCGCGTGTATCTCACTTTCTACGGGGTATTCCGGTGCAATGTGTTCTAGTGCTTAGGTAACTCATTGTTTTGTGAGTGTAGAAAAAAATTGCCTGCTTAGGCTTGAGATCATCTGAAAGTGTACGTTGATCTCTTATTGCTAGGTTTTCGATTTAGCAAAGCCAACTTTTGTAAGATAGTGAATTTGGAAAAATCATGTGGGTGTACGGGGCATAATAGCAAGTCTACAACTTCTTTTCGGCGCAGGGGCGTTTGAGGGTTATAAACCACAATATCTGTGCATGAAATCGTGTTCCTCGTCAAAATTTAACCCTAGAAGGGTCAAAACGACGAAAAATAAAAGTGCTATCGCTAGATGGATTTGAACCTGAGACCCAAAAAACAGCAAAACCTAACACTTTGCCACTGCGCCATGCAAACAGGCCTTAAAATTGAAAATACACCTTTTTGGACAATTTGAAAAGCCGTGGACAATTTAGAATTGTAGAGGTGTCAAAACCATAAAAAACGGCTTTATGAAAAACTTTTTTGTTAGAAAATTCTCGACTCTATTGTATTATACTGTACCAAGTAAATAAACTGTACTATGTCTTCTTGTGAAGTAAATAATACGCCAAAAATGTTAAAAATAGATTCCTCACGTGATTTTAATCCTAAAAGGATACTCTTAACAACTCTCCCCGACTAACTTGTAGCATTAGGCGACATACTTAAAAAATGGTAAAAACTTTTACCATTTTGACAACCCTGGTTGTGAGCACCACAGAGATCAAGTGGTTCTTTACAGGCCTTCCTTCTCGAGGGATATCTCTTCATCAAATAGTCATTAGCGACTGCAGCCATTTGGACTGGATTAAAAAAAATGTTGTTGTGTTTTACACATTTGAACTACTGAAGCAAACCTTCTCGCATTTGGTTTTCCACTTGGATTTGTTGCTGTGCAAACGCGAAATTTTCCACTACCATAGAGATGGGGAAGGCCAGAATAATGATGGAAACTGGCTCAATGAGTTCTTCGAGTCTAGACCCGGCGTTTTCTGGCGAAGTGGCATTGACCAACTGGTCGAAAGGTGGGAGCAGGTCGTGAGCAATAATGAAGAATACATAATCGATTAAATTATTGCTATTTATCATGAAAAATTGCTAAATATTCAATAGAGAAAAAACGGCAAAAACTTATTTATTAATCCAATACATATGCAAAAATCACCCACGTATCTTTTCTGACTTTATTTTGTGTTTACTTGATTTAAACCGTCACATTTTTGCCCACGGCTTTCAATTAACATAAAGAAGACTCAGCTTTGTCTCTTTAGTAGAGTCAAATACTTTATTTGGGATGTGTGTGTGTTCATTAGAATTGGCTAACCTACTCGTGAAAAAGGCGTGCCACAAGGGAACGGCTTTGTTTTTTGGATAACAGAAGAATTTATTTCTAAAATACTAGATTACAGTCGACTCTCTTTATAAAGTATCCCAGAGAAGTTTCCTTAACTCAATTTTTTGCTATCTTTTTCAAAATCTGATATTGATGTTTCTAAGGCAAAAACTACGAGGAATGTGATTATGCCGATGATTTTTTAAAGACCTACCAATTTGCTCCACAAAAAGCCAACTCTCTAGAACGCACAGCTAAAACATAAATATGTGTACGTTATGTCAAGATTTGTTTTTTTAGAGTAAAATTGCTGAGATTTTCAAAAAACGACCGGCACTTTCTTGGCTCAGGGGCATAAATAACAGAACTGACACGGAAGTCACCTACGTATCTTTTCTGACTTTATCTCTGTGGTTAATTGATTTAAACGGTCATATTTTTGCCCAGGACTTTCACTAAAAATAAAGGACTCAATACATAGCTAAATTTGAGTTTCAAAAATAGGGGGACAGTGGTGGGTTGAACTTCTTGGGGCTATGTTATAAAGCGAGTCGAATGTAGTTTCAAAATGGGTGCGAAGCTCTATTATTTTAAAACTGTTATATTGTATTCCTTGCTGATTTTGGTGCTATTGGATTCGCTATCTTTTGGTTTTCCACTACAGCCATCTATAACTGGTAATTTCTACGTAAAAGTATTGTTCAATTATGTCTGCTTGTCAAAATTAACCTTTTTATTAATTTGGATTTATATATTTGAAAGCTGGTAGAAAACCCAATATATTACTTCTTTTCGAATCCCTGTATAACCATGCTATTCTAACTAGTGTTGTGTCGGATCGATACACCGTATCGAAATATCGCTGGGAGTTTTCCAAAATATTGAAACAACGTACAGTCGAACTTCAATACATCACCCTTTTTTGAAAAAGGAGTGACGTGTTATCGAAGTTTGGCTTTACTGACGGCAATTATGCTGGTTTTTTGAAAAATGACTGGCAAATTCAGAATTTTTACGACTTTTTGCCTGAGAGACATCAATAACAAAATTGGCAAAAGATGTCAAAAATTGAGGTAAAAAAATGGTCGAACCCAGCTGTGGATCCAACTTTTTGGGGTGACGTTTTATCGAAGTCCGACTGTATCCAAAATTTTGTGATACTGAAAATATTGATCGGTCAGAAAATTTTACTAAAGACTGGATAAAATGACATTCTTCTACAATATTTGGCTTTTTCACGAACATAAACATTTTGGCATCATTATTGTTGTTGTCTGCTATGCCTTGTTTACAGCTCTCTTTCAGTTGGCTCTCAAAATTCCAAAATTTAAATGCATTTCGTCAAGAGGTTATATTAAAAAAGCTGTGGTTGCCGTCCCAATATTTTCTTTCCACCATTGAACACCGTTGGCTCACTCTTTGTATACTTTAATTTAATTGTCGCTTCTCTCTCTTTCTTGTTAAAAAGGAAGGAAAGCGTTAAGTAATTTAGGGTGAAATAAAAACGCCAAGAATAAATTTTAGGTAAACAAGTAGGATCTGTGGCATTTAACATGGACACTAATAACATGACTTATCATTTTTGCTATGTAATGTTTCTTTTAAGAGTCTCTTAAATAAAAAAAAATCTCTTAAATCAATGGATGGAATCTGGGTATGGGCCGTAAGAGTTAAAATATTGACAGTTGAATAATCAAAGATCAATTACTTATATTTTTTTTTGTCGCCAAATAAATGATGTCCAAAGGGTAAAAAACACATTTGTTGCTGACACCCTTGTGTCCAAAGGTGTCAACTGCAATCCTATTTTAATATACAGTCGGACAGCTGTACAAAGATTAGTAAATTCGAAACTAGGTATACATACATCTCGACAAATTTTAAAGGTCGTTAAAGCATTATTGCCGTCAATAAAAAGTCAATAAATTTTGATTTAATGATACCATCATTAAAAGGGCGTCGTTAAGCCGAGGTTTGTCTTTTTAAGGCGAAATTGTTAAGTTGTGTAAAAACGATTGGCAAATTCAGAATCCTTACGACTTTTTGCCTTAGAGACATCAATAGAAAAATTGGCAAAAGGTGTAAAAATTTGAGAAAAAAATGGTCGGACAACTTTTTGGAGTGACGGATCAAGGAGGTCCAACTGTACTTGAACTCTATATCTTAAGTTTCTTAGCAGACTTTGATGTTTTTAAAATGGCTAAGAAAAAGACTAATTTTAATTGAATTAATAATTGTAGAGGACCAGGATCACACTATTGAAGCCGATTCTTCTTTGGAAGTGAGACACAGACGTAATGTGTTGATGTTTTCGAAGCTTCACCGCTCTGTTTGGCCGCCCAGTGTGGACAGCAGTCCGATAAGTGAGTGGCCAAAAAGAAACTTTGACCGAGCTACTAACCACATAGTGATGGAGCGCTTAGACGAGAGGTGATGTTGAGAATTAGGCCACTGATTCTCGAATTCTTTATAAATAAGTCTAATAAGGTTATAAAGATAAAATCTTTTAATTGTAAAAACAAGAACAATGTACACTAACGAATTTTGGAACATACAAAATCTAGCTTTGCTGAGGTAATTTCTTCCGACTATTGTATGGCCAACACTTCTTTTATTATTCCCTCGCATTCCTTGAGTATAGGCTTCAACTGACTTCTAAGCGAACAAAGAATTCCAGTGTTAGCTAAAGGAGAGGCGGAAATGAAAACTGCGAAGGAATCCATGTTCAAGAGCACCTGAAATTACGAGTTTTTAGAAAAAAAATCATTTTTCTATAAGTTTTATCGATGCATTTTCAATTGTAACCTCCAATATACTACATCTTTTATTAGAAAAAGTAATATTGAATGAGTATTAACTGGAGTAACTGTATATAGCTTCACCGCTCAAATTAATAATTTATCCCGTCAAATTGCTTAAACATGATTATCTCGGCTGGTTTGCAACAAGCTTTTCTATTTTCCCCCAGTGTATAGCCCTGGATCTGCTCTTTCTAATGCAGCATCAGTTGACTCAACGTTGTTGAAAAAAGCAGGAGAAAAAGGTATTTTAATGTAGCAAAGGATCATCCCGTAAAATATCTTTTTCACTAACTTCTTCCAGCAACATCGAGTTAGCTTATACTACATTAGAACGAACAGATCCAGGGCTACATACTGGAAAAAAAATTAGACAAACTTGTTGTAAAACAGCCAAGATAATCAAGTTTAAACAATTTGAGGGGATAAATGAGTAATTTGAGGGGGTAAATGATTAATTTGAGGGGTGAAACTATACACAGCATTTCTAATAATCATTTTTTGATTCATAATTTTGACTTGAATTTGTATTAAGTGGTAGAATTGGTCCCTGGGCCGGTAGTAATAATCGTGTTAGCATTGGCACTAGTATAATTACAAAAGTTGATGCCAAAAATCAACAGGGGGACAAAGCAAAAAGTTAGCACGGGTATTAGTCAGCTAACTTTTTTTAGCATCATCTCGATTCTTGAATTCTTTGTCTATCTTCTCAGTTTGTCCCCAAAAGGCATTTAGCGAATCCAAAAGCCTGTTTTCTATTACTATAAAAAGCTTCTAAAACAATTTTACGATAAAATTTACCAATTGATGAGACTCATAGTAGAACACCCAGAACTTTTGCGCTCCCATACCCAGCTTCTTTGCTTGTTCAATTGAAGAAGTAAAACATGAAGAAAGAAGGCCACGATTCCTTATTTCTTCTCCTATAAATTTTTGCAATGAAAATACTCTTAGGTATATTCAAACAAATAAATCTACCCGCATTTACAACACTGACGCCATCTCTGTCGAGCACTAAAATAGATAGTACCTGAAAAAAGAAAAAGGATAAAATTTGGACACAAAGTTTAACAAAATTTACTTCTGGAATGGAATGAATAATGCTTTCAAGCGATTCTACTATTTTCACCGTCATTTTGCTAAAATATTGACTGATTATATATCAAAAATAGCCAAACTTTGGTTCTCTTTCGGAATAAGAGGCGGGTGAAGAGGGGCATATAGTCCAGAAAAATTTGTATAGACTATTTATAAGTATTTTTTGTGTTTAAAAAATAAAAAGATCAAGGAAAAGCAGGGACAATTTTTGGAAGGCAAGTTGAAAAATGGACTTTGATCACCTTGTTGCGCTTTTTCTACTGGACCCAGACAAAAAAAGATTTAAGGGGCAATTCTTTATGAGGAACATTTGTTACGTAGTCACTTTGTTACGCCACAAAAATTTGCATGCATTCATTTACAGTACTCTTTTTTTTTAAAGAATTTTTTTTTCATTCTGAGGCACCACAATAGGCAAAAAGACCTCGAAAATCCGAATCTGAAAACAGAATTCCAAAAAGAGGCTTGGTTGCTGAGATATGATCATAGCTAGCCGTAAACTTAGTTTTTATCCTTTTTTCTCCTGGTTTTGACCATATCTCAACAACTAAGCCTCTTCTTGAAATTCTGTTTGGACATTTGGATTCCTGAGGTCTTTTTGCCCACTGGAGTGCCCCAGAATAAAGAAATCTTTTCAAAAATGAGTATTGTAAATGAGTGCATGCAAATTTTTGCGGTGTAACAAAGTGACCGTGTGACAAATGTACATCGTAAAAAATTTTCGCATAAATTATGGTGCACAGCCTATATTATCAAGAGTATTACTCTCATTCATCTCGCAGGTAAGTCTGTGTGCGCACATCTAACTCTCAAACCCTCGTCGCCCTTTTATTTGAAGACTAGGTTGAATTGATTTATATAAACGTATGAAAAACGTTGTTTTATGATTTCATAAGATTCAGTGTCATTCCTCACAAGCCTAAACCAAAAAGCCGAAAAAAAAAGGAAAAACACAACTGGGTTTTGTTCACTTTGAAACTAGTCAAAAAGTACTTACAACATATAAATCGTTGAAATTGGAAGTAGAAGTGTTTCAAACAAACAAAAAGAACCGCTTTACTACAAAAGTCCAATTTTTTATTCAAAAAAACGTCTATACAATTGCATACAATACTGCCACAAAAAGGTATTACAAACATAGATTTTGTCTTACAATTTACCCTAGGAAATAAAAGGATTTTAGTAGCATGATTTCGGCTAACATCTACGTTATCCTTGTTTAACTATCTACAGTTAATATGCTGATAAAGCGCAAAATTGGAAAAAGAATCTGCAATTGAGGAGAAAAAATAAGATGTGGTTTAGAGGTCACCCTGAATACACTATGATGCACAAAGATGATAACAATCATTTAAAAGCAACAATGTCATCTTTTCGAATAACTAAGGTCTTTTTCTTCATTGAAAGGTAAATTTTTTTGTTTTTCTGGATGTTTCTCTAAGATAAAAAAAAATGGTACATTTTTGAATATGGTGTCAGTATGCTTTGTGATAACTGGACAGCCATTAAAAGCGTTATCTAATGAAAAATATCTAGGTTAATTTTCACCCAAAATAAATATTTGATAAATGCTTAATTACATCTTTCAAACAAAAAGATATTTCAAATTTTTCTGCATTTGAAAAAAATAAAAAATATAAAAAGAATAAAAAAATTGAAAAGAATTTGAAAAGAACATATTTAGTTTTTGATAGTACAACTGATCTGCCAAGATTAGGCAAATTCGACTTCACTAGTTAATTTTTTTTAACAGGAAATAATCACATAAAAGGTTTCCATCTTCCAAGCATTCGGACTTCCATGATAAACAAGGCGTTGGTTTTTTTAAAGAAAATACATTGAGATCAAAGATCGGATTTGCTTTGTTCTGCTTTGGTTGGGTCGCGCCAAATAGTTAAATTAGGCATTACACAGATATATCGCATATTTTTTCTTCCATTTAAACCAGACCACGCGGGAATGCGCATCAAACATCAAGAACTCAGTGAAAGTACTTCGGTACACAAATATTTTTGCGTGTCTTCACTCACATTTGACGGTTGGCAAAAACATTGATTTCAAAGATGTGACATGAGTTGTTTTCTGAAAATTGCTAAGTTAACAAAATTTACTTGCCACTCACCATTACTTTTGAACACATTTTCAGGATATTGGTATGGTAGAATCAATCAGGAGAAATGAAGAATAACATAGGGTTTTTCTACAGAGAGCAGGGAAGTACAAAACGGGCACACAGGATGAAAACTGTTGGTTCCGTGTGGAAGAGGCTGAAAACGGATGTAAAGTTGATTTTTTTGAACTATATTTATGCGTAAATTGTAGAGCTGAGATATGACCTAAGTCAACCGCTGGGAAGAAACAAAATTGTAGATAAAAATAGCATTTACGTCAGATCTTTTTATGCGGTTAGCCCTAACTAACAAAGGTATATTCATTCTTGCCCTCCAAAAAGTGGCTTCTTTTTCTCTTCCCCTTCCAATACAGCCTCAATCCTTTCAAAAATTATTGCTGGTGGTCCTTTTAGCCGCTTAAAGACATAAGAATTATTTGTAACTATACAACAATCACATTAGTTATATAAATACACACATTTTTGTAGACAAAAATTTTCCCATTTATAACTTTTTAAAACCACTTTTAACGAAACTCACAATCCTTGACCAGTATCTAACAGTAGCTAAAGATGCCACATGCCCACCTAAAAACAATAATAGCAACTCGCGAACCCAAAAAACAAAAATAACTTAGCTTACAGGGGTTAAAGGCATAATCGAGTGAATCAGAATCAATGTGGAAGGCTGACTCCATTCCCATCTAAATACAATGACATTAGAAATTAATAATTAAAAAATGGCAAAAAGAGTGACCGTTAACTGTATCACTTTTACTGAGTCATTCATACAAATGGGGCATTTGAAGGTGGTCGAACAAGAATCGGAGTTGCCCCTTGGACATGATTGATTCATTCCCCAACTGTGTTTGCCTTGCACATGTCCACATGACAGGTATACCTGCAATAACACGAAATTACCTTTGATTTCTACTATGTTTTTTCTTGTAAAGGAAATTTTCAAAATCTACATAAGGCTGTCGAGAAGAATTCGCTTTTGCAGATTTCCGGCGAGGAATTATTAGTGTGTTCAGATTAACCGGACACTGCGGCTTCCCAGCGTTTAACTAAATTTCAGATTTTTAGAATACTGAGAAAACTTGAGAAAAAAAAAACTCTTACCTCATCCAATCGATGCTCCAACTCGTTTCTCGAAGGACTTTGCTTTAAGCCAGCTGCCGTTCTCCACAAGAGAGTTGCTCCACACAAATCAATGAGAGTTCCATCCTGTAAAGATGAAAAAATAAGAACTGTCGAAATCTAGTAAAATCGACGGTGTAAGTTTAAAAAAGAAGCTACCTGAAGTTGGTTGCTTTCCTCATAAATTAATTCACCACATTTTGTCGATGAACGCGTTTCCCTCAAGGAATAAATGTCGCCGTCTACAGAAACTTCTCTCCACACATACATTTCTTGATTTTCAGTGCTCATATAATCCTAAAGAATTCATTTCTGAAGTATTTATTAAATATAGAAGAAAAGGATATCAAAGAACAAAACATCAGTTTACTTGCGTAAGCATAGAATGCAAATTTGAAACAACTTACTTTAGAGGCAAGATTTGGATTAAGAATGAGCACACCATTTGTAGTCAAACCATCACATTCACCTGATTTTTTTGTGTGCAAACCAATGAAACTCCAAAGGCCAAAATGAGTTCTCACCATTTTTCTTTTGCCACTTGGTAGCTTTCTCCTAAAAATACAAAAAACTAAAATTCTTCCCGGATGATTAGCCAGGACATACCCCCAAGAAAATATTTCTGGATGAGTCGAAACCAGCAGCGTAGACATATGCTTTGTTAGGCTCCTCTCGATCCTGATAGTAACAATAAACTTTTTAAAAAATTTTGCCTAACATAGCAAAATAATTACAGCAAGAATTCTGCAAGCATATCTGAAAGAAGTTAATGCGCTTCTTACTATAAACTTAACAAAAAAAGAGCAACCAACCTGGAAATCGTGGAAGAAATCGGCCTCTGCACTTCTTCACTACCATGCGGAGAACGAAGAAGACGAGCACTATTGCCAGCGGGAGAAAGCACACTGTTTGAGCCGGCTGCTAGCCAAGTGTCCACAATTGTAAAGTCAATTTGTTCCTCTGAGGAGCGGCCAATCTGAGATTATTCGGATTTTCAACCTCGGGCCTTACTCACCATTTTAAGCTTTAGCTTCTTAAGGTCTAAAAACCAGAATTTTTTCAATCAAAATTTTGCACTGCTTTTTTTTTGTTAAAGCCAAATGTAATGGTTAGAACACTATTCTAAATATCAGCAAAAAAATTATCAAAAATTCTGATTTTGAGGCCTTCAGAAATGTAGAGTACAATGGTGAGTACAAACCCTGAGTTTAATTTCATTGAAAATACCCACCTGAAACATATCCTTGGTTGGATCAGAAACATACTCCACCAAAATCGTATGAGATTTGTGATATGCGTAGGAAACCTACAAAGAGGGAACTTCTAAACTAATCATAGAGAAAAGGTAGGATACTCATTCTTTATCCGGCCGCACTTATGAAATTATGATTTGGGTATTACCGTATTATATTTTAGGATTGTATAAATTCGGGCGAAGACTGAAATGTCCGAATATTCTCGCTTCTTTACTAGGGGATTGACTGTTTGCCAGCCAAATGGGAAGCAATTCATGTAGAAGAAGGGCATTATGCACCAGAATAGTCGCTAGAATAACATCTAAGAACGCACTTTGTTATTATATTCTTAAATAAAACATCAAGAAAAAACGATCTTTAATTATGCACAAAGCCGACGATTATTATTTAAAGCGATCTCTGACTCGCAGAAGCCAAAAACGTCCTCTGTTTGTTGTTAAAAATATGCAATTTGTTCCAAAAAAAATTTAAATTAAAAAAGTGCGTCCGGATAAATGATAAGTAACAAAAATATTAAGCCTACAATATGTCTAGTAGAATCCTGAACTGCTTGAGAAGAATTCGGAGGTGCATTAATTTCCAGAACATGTCCCTTCTTTATGCCATTTCCTTCTACTCGAGGTTTGAACACCATCTTGGAGCGATGTTTGCGACCATGACTGTTTGCCCTGCAACTTTCCAAACTGCCATTGTAACTAAAATCAAAGGAGGATAGGGTCTAAAAGAGGAAAAAGTATAAAGACAAAAATACCCCAAGAGAATAAGTTCGCCATAGCACCCGACTTCGGTTTCCTCACATGATTTGCCAAGTTCAAACTTTTCAAGACTAAACGAGCGATTCTCCAAGCTAGCAATATTGTTTTCCAACTCGACTTGGCTGCACTCATCCGCCATCACCTAAAAACCTTTAATATATAGATAAACATAGTTTGAAAATAGCAGCATGTGATCACGAAAACCAACAATGGAGACTGTGAAAAAGCGTCAAGGTCTTTTATAACCTCAGATAATACTGCCATTAATAGGTCACACATCCGGTACGAAAAAGCACAGCGCTATTTCCTTCATTTTAGAGCATAGTCACACAGAAATTTTTATGGTCAACATACACACAATGCCAAACAAGTATTTGTTCTCATTAAGAAGGCTTGTTCAAACCCAATCTTCTTTCTCCCTTTAAAGTGAAAGTACACAAAAGATTGCTATTGCGAGTCATAGGTAGTATTTGTTGCCACAGAAAGTCTTTTACTATATTCTCGATTTAAATATACTCGATTTAACGACCCTGCTGAATTTTCCTCTATGGAAAAACCCCCCAACGGGACCAACTGCCCAGTGCCTATAATTTCCCAATGCCTGTACCCTTGGATGATTAAAACTTTCCGAAATGGAACCGAAAGCCATATGTATTTTAATGGCTACTTAAACAGAAGCCAGTAAAAGTGGTGCTGAGCTCGATTATCACTCCGGACAACTAATTTGAGAGAAGCATCTGCGCAACCATTTTCATGTATTTCAAGTGTCAAATTTCCAGCTGATTCTTCCTACATAATTTGGTTAAGGCGGCAATAAAACGAAAATAGAGGGATTTTGTTGGAAGGTAGAAGACGCAATATCTGAGCACCAACAAAGACAATCACTCTCACTCACATATACAAGCAGATGTTGTTGTTGCTACTACTTCCATATCAGCTGAATCAAAGAAGAAGAAAGAAAAGAATACATAAAGAAACAGTCATGGCAATGAAAGCATAGCTCTACTCTAACCAAATATTCTGCTGTGCACCACGCCAACTACTATTGCGGTGCTGAGAGAGAGACAGAAAATGTGACTAAAAAGGAGACACAGAGAAAGAGAAGCAACCAATGGAGCCTTTGCCGACTGTTTGGAAATGGCAGAGAAAATATTGTGGAAATACTAGGACTAGAGACACTCTTTAGAATGGTGTAACAATGCCTGCCACTCTCATTTTTTGTAAGCTCTGAATGTAAATGTATTTATGCTGTTGCTGTTCCCTTCTCCCTCTCGCTTCACCATTATCATTTCATTTTTGTTGAGGGTGTTGAATGAGCGGATATTAAGGTAGCAACACGAGAACAAGGAAGATATCTTCCCAGCATGTGTTAATATGTTCCCAATCCATACCCAGTTTTTTGAATGGAAATATATTTTTTTAAATAAAAATGGGCAATTAATACAATCTAAATTGTCTTTATGGTTGACTTCATTTGTATTTTTTTGTCATTTTGTAATTTGGGTAATAGTTTTTCAAAAAAATCTAAACACTGATTTTTGTGTCTAAAACACTTTTTATGTCTAATTTACTTCTTGTATCTAATTTTACTTTACTTCGTCCTACTTGCACTTATGTTTATTTTTATGTTTGATTTGTCTGGTAAATTCTGTAAATCAACTGTATAAAACAACAGACAATCTATGCACGTTTACGAAAAGAGGAAAGATAGCAAACCTTTATACTTTTTATTTGAAATTGCTGAAGTCCACAGTAAAATATGCTTACATCGATAAAAAAAAGTTTGGCGCTACTTGGTGGCTGTATACTAGTTCGTATTTTTGGTTTTCGAATTCAGTATTTTCCGCAAAAGTTTGATTCGTAAAAAAGCATTTGGAAAATGGGATGTTTCGCAAAAAAGCATTTGGAAAATGGGATGTTTTGCGAAAAAGTATTTCGAATTTGTAGTTTTTCGCAAAAAGGGGTTTTCGTGACTTGTAAAATTATTTATAAATTTGCAAAAGCAATAGATATGTAAACCTCTTTAAGCACGAAGAGCAAGAATAGGCAAAAAAATACAGCAGTGTAATATTCAATAGATAAACAAGCGGTCGAAATATCAATCGAAATATAAATTTTGCGAAAACTACCATTTTCGAAAAAAAATTTCGCGAAAACTCCGTTTTTCGAAATTCTCGTTTTCGAAAACTACCTTTTTCGAAACACTTTTCGCCAAAACGTGATTTTGCCAATTTAAACGTTTGCCAAAAATATTTTTGCGAACCCAACAGTTGCGAAATTAGCCGATTTCGAAATCTAAAATTACCAACTAGTATACA
>BBSZ01007508.1:0-16037 GCA_000981365.1 Subanguina moxae | reverse complement strand
GCACCCAAGTAGGCAAAAAAACCTAAGGAATCCGAATCTGAAAACAGAATTTTAAGAAGAGGCTTGTTTGCTGAGATATGATCAAAACTAGGAGAATAAAGGGTTTTGATTTTTTGCCTCGGAGGACCAAGATAAACCAACATTTTTGTTTGGTTATTGACAGAATACTACAGAAAAATTGTTTGCATAGACAATGTCTATTGGGAGAACAGCCAGGTCAACAGCTGAATAAAAAATGAAATAAATTAATAAAATTTGTTTTCACATTCGGATTCCAAGAGTCTTTTGCACACACCAGCGTGCCTCAGAAAGAAAAAGAGATAGCGAAAATGGGATTTCTGGTATTACTAGAGGTTTTGCATAGCTTCAGTAGCGGTCTTGGCCATCTTAATCACTTTTTTGCCGTTTTTGAACTTTAACCATTTTTAATTAAAGTAGCAATGTATAGGACTTAGCTTGTAGCCTGGGATTGAAGCTCTAAAGTGTGTTGGTTTTAGCTAAGTTGTTTAATTTTCTTCCCATATCAAAGATGGAAATTGGTTAAAAGTTGGATTAAAAATAAATAAAAATAGATAAACAAAGGAAAAAATCTACAGTCGACCCTTTAGTTGACCGACACTTTGACTAATGCTAATGCTAGTGCTGGTACTATTGGGTTGAGCAATAATTAACGATCGTTTTTCAAAACATTTTTATTCAACTAAATAGTGAGGAATATTAATATTGACTGCAGAAAAAAAAACAACAAAAAAGCCTTTATCAGGTCACAAAGAACAAGGTCATAAAAGTGGACAATATGCAAAAAAAGTAAAAGAAAAGATAAGAGTGGTAACTTCGATGTACCTTTCAGGTGTCCTCCGTCAACAGGCGAGACAGTGAGCAGGAGAAGGAGAGTGGTCCCGCACTTCAAGACCCTGCTGTAACCACTACTCCCAAGGATGATGCTTGCCAACCGGCCCAAATCACTGCTAATTCAGGTGGGTACATCTAACCTTCATTTTTGAAAATTTGATAGTAATGGAGACGTCTGCGCACTGCCTCGCCTTGTCGTGCTATTTTAACAAGTGAAGCAACGGTTACTCGCTATACTTCCCTTCGTTCCCTTCTATCTAGAGAGCTGACCAAGCATGCGATTTTGGACATAGCCAAGGCTATATTTTCATTTACTCAGCTATTGGTCGAAATAATTTACTAAAGCATACTAAAATGAAGATTTTTCGACTTTTTGGAATCGTGTTTTAACCACTTCCAAGCAGTCCTTATAAGCTAAAGGGCGGTTATTAGAGGAAAGGCTGTACAGTCAAGTCTCGATATAACGGCCCCCCTCAAGACCAGGATTAGGGGGCCGTTATATCGGGAGGGTTTTTATATTGAGAGTCTAATAATATAATAGAGCCTAAATAACCTATCTCCTTAGTTCCATAGCCTAAAAAACCCAGCCATACGATTTTTCCAAGAGGCTCACGATACTGGCATAAACTGGCTAAACAAAACAAAAAAAAATACGGTATTAATAGACACACAGAGAAAAACAGTCAGTCATGTACTTTGGTGCGCAAGTGTCGCGTAAACAGATAAGAATACAGTCGATACTCGATTTAACGGACTGCAAGGGACCAGCCGTCCGTTAAATCGAGTGTCATTCTTAGTGAATTTCGTTGAAAACCAACCAAATCGAATTAGATTCGGGGTCCGTTAAATCAAGCGTCGACTGTAAATAAATAAATAAAAATTTTTTAAAGTGACGAAAAAAAGCTATAGAAGAGAAAAATGTGTTAAAACCAAAGAAGCGTAAGTAATATGCTAAAAAAAGAGTCTAAGAACAATGGAAAAGAAAGAGAAAACATAAAAATATATAAATAAATAATAATAAAATAAAAAAAACCAAAAAAGACTACAGAAAGATGATCTCATTTCAAAAAGGCCATTATGCCGAGCAGAATCCAGAGTTCGCCATATTTGGCCTTTTTTGAGGGCATATTTGAGACACAAAGTGTGTAGCCAAGCTTGAATTAACCCATGGAGAAAGGGAGGGGAATGTGAGAAACACACTCGCAGAACAAGGCGAAACCCGAGACCTATTTGAATCAGTCGGCGACAGTGGCAAGCCAACTCAAATTTAGCAAGGACATGCGTGTGGCTATCAAGTTTCGAGTTGCGTCTCTGCGGGCAATGAGTGTGTGTGTGTGTGAGTGTTGGCCCTGCATCCATTTATGTTGTCTGCCACAGCTTTTATTGTGACCCGACATGCAAGAGCTGGTTTTTTGGGTTCTTACCAGCACAATTTCTTATATTTCACCTTTATCAAAGAGATTTTCTTGTAAAACTGTTGGATGAGGGCAACAACAACCAAAACGTCTGCTAAATCTTTTGGTACTATCGGATGAGGCAAAAGTTTGTAGGAAAATTTAAAGCTTCTTTTTAATGATGAAATGTACTACTCTTTCTTACGAAGTGTTTGATACCATTGAATAGCCCTTTTACTGTTCTTTCATTTCATGCATAATACTTCTTTGATATTCATTGCTTTTATTTTTTAGAATGAGCGATTCAAGACCTGCTAGTGTCAAGCTTCATCGTGAAGGAAAGCGTCAATGCGAGATCGTTCGATCTGCAGCAAACAAGGAACTCTCAGAACAACCAAATCCGTTCTAAGGATCCTCTTCCAGCAGAAGTTTGGATGGTTCAGCGTGCTCAGAAGCCGAAGCAAGTGATGGTCTGGGCTGGAGTCACCTCAACCGAAAAGACTCCTCTCTTCTTTGTGCCGCAAGGAACCAAAGTCGATGGACCGGCCTATTGGGAAATGCTTCGTACATAAGTGCTGCCGTGGTCTCGACCTCATTTTGGTCGTCCTCCATGCACCTTTCATCAGGATGGAGCTCCATCGGGCAGTCGTAACTCAGCAATGGAACTTTCTGGACTTGATTAGTGTCGACTTCTGGTGGCCACTCTCCATCGTCCCTTGGACTCGGGACGATGGAGAGTGGCCACCGAATTTCGCTGAAGGAAACGTGATGGAAAAAGAGGACCAAGGCGAAAAAAGCACCATCCAGCCCCCATTGTGGAAGAGGGCCGGGGACGTGGAGACTTGGGGTTGAGATGCGCGCACACACACATGTGAGATAAATTCAAGCAATACATTTGAGTAAACAATGCATTTCGAGGCTGTTTTTGTCTTGTACCGTAAAGAAAACAAGGAAAAACATGACATTAAACTTTCACCATCTTGACAACCCTGTCGTGCACCAATCCAATCTCCTGTTTTGCAATGATGAGGAGAATAAATCAGAAGGGTTTTCAGCTGTTTTCGACAGCCTGCTCACCCTCCATCAATAAAATATATGGACCAGTAGGAGTGGTCGCAATTTTTTGGTCTCAAATACTTTACATAGACGCACAAACAGCCAGCAAGGATGGGATAAAGTGGAGAGACTAGTGTCTGCATGTGTTTGTTGTCCTGCCTTCTTGGGACCCTCTTTCTGTTCTTTTTCATTGTTGTTTTCCCTTTTCTGGCTGTTTGAAGATAGAATTTTTGGACTATGTCTTTTAGCCGCTGCTATTACTACCACTCCTGCTTTTGTGGGAGCATATTGGGATGAGATTAGTTGGGCAGAGGACCATTAAAGCTCTCTCAAAAAAATTTACTGCTCTTATTATTTCTTCGGTCTTCTCCATTGTTTTTGGTTGTTGAACGATGGAAGTGTGCCATTTTCATTTACTCTTCTTTTTTTTTTATAGTAGGTTAGGGCTGGAGGTGCTAGCAGCATTTGGTGTCTTCGTAAGAAGAATGCTTTCGGCTCTACTGCATTATAGCCCCTTTGAAAAAAAATTTCTACACCTCTTTTGTGCAATTTTTGCCCTTTTACTATGTTTTTCTCACTGGACTATGGCAAAGAAGGCTTTTATCTCCAGAATCTTGCTTGGATTCTTGTCGGGAGTAAGTCTGTGTGTGAATCTCTAACTCTCTCTCTCAAGCCTTGTTCGCTCGGAGGCTTGGAGTTGAGATGCGTACACACCCATACCTGACAGAAAGACTCTCAAGCCCCCTTCCTGGGCGACGGGGAGCTTGGAGTTGAGATGCGTACACACCCATACCTGAGAGGAAGGAAAATTAATAGAGGTTATACGGTATTGAAGAGCTAAATGGATTTCAAATTGCAAAAAGTGGTTTAGTTGGTTAGACGTTATATAAAGTCGAGACATTTTATTGGTGACTTTCCCATAGGTCATATCTCAGCAAACAGACCATTTTTTGAAGATTCTCTTTTGTAACTTGAATTCCTGAGGTCTTGTTTGTTTAGTGTGATGCCTCACCAAAAGAAACTGTCTATAAAATATAGGATGTCTATTGAAGAGTTCAAAAAACATCTCTAAGTGGCCATTCTCCTAATGAATTATATGGTTCAAGGTGGCTTTTCCGCTGTTCCAACAACTATTATCTCTTCTTCTCTTCTGGTTATTATTCATTTTTTTTTCGAGTTTCATTGTGGTGAAATTGAATTATCTTTGGTCTGCCTCTAGGCTGCCACTGACAATTAATTGGCGGTTTTTATTCAATTGCTTGAGCTTTTTTCTCTTTTTCAGTCGTTTTTTGTTTTTTGTAGACAGTGGAGTTTGATTGTGCAATCACAATTCTTACTAAACAAAGCTATAGCATACAGTTCTACTGTAGCTGATACAACCACTTTTTATGAAAGAAAGTTTAATTCCTTCACCCTACAGTTGAACATACCATTTAACTATGACCGCTAAGAGGACTGGTATAATTAACTATTGGGTTGAGTAATAATTAACGATCGTTTTTCACAATATTTTATTCAACGCAACGCAAAGTGAAATCTTTGCCTTATTTTGTTCAGAGAGCTCACGCGGGACCCATCCAGCCAGTTTTCACACTTTTCCGGCTTTTTTGATGCGATTCACAATCGTTTTTTGGCACACATCGAACTGCTCGGCTAGCATCCTGGTAGTCAGATTCCCATCATCTTCTACGGCTTGCACAAGGGCAAAATCTGAACGGCGGCCTCTTCCTTTATCATCTTCAAGACTTATGTTATCGGATTTAAACCATTGGAACCACTTCCGAACTTGACTTTCCCCAATTGTTCCTTCACCAAAAAGTTCATTGAGATCGCGAAATGACTGGGCTCCGGTCCATCCTTTTCCGAAGGGATAAAGCACAATATGACGAATATGAGTATGATTATCGACACGCATTTTTAATCAACTAAATAGTGAGTAATATTAATATGGAAAAAAATCTAAACAAAACGCCGATAATATGGAAATAAACGCGCACAAATAAAACGATCGTTAATTATTACTCAACCCAATAGTTAACAGTAAACATAATATGTGCTGCAGTTAATTATTAACGTAATAACTTTTTTCACAGTTGTCATTAATCCTAGGATTAGAGTATGCTCCTATCATTAAACTGTCTTAGTTGACTATAATTGTTGTTGTTCATAGTGTTCAAACTTTATCTTTATTTACCACTCGGTTTTCCCTTAGGGACCATCAAATGTCTTTTTCTACTTAAGTATATGCCTTAGAGGCTATTATGTTCTGCGTAGCGAACATAATAGCTGTTGACTCAATTGTCATACACCCACTTCCAGGGATTTACAACATGACGTCTTCCGACTCATTGGCTACTACACCTAATTCCGTGCATATTCCAAGCTAGTAGCGATTGATGCAGCAGCAGAAGCAATAGCCCCCCTCCTGCAGTCCACAATAGCCAGCAGTAGGGGCACCGTGGGCTGCCCTCCTCCAGTGGCAGAAGAGGAGGAAGTGATACAGCACTGGGCGGGCAGCCAGACGATCTATTCACGCAACCACCACACCTCCAAAGGTGATCATACACACAGTTAAAGCTCCACTCCACACTGACAAAAAATATTTACAAGCGTGCCGCGCTGGCTTGCGGCGGAACGCACTGCACATACAATATAGTTTGTGGCCATCTTTTTTGCAAAATTTTTTATATCTATAATATCGGGTGAGGCAAAAGTTCGTACAAAAATTGAAATCTTATTTTAAACGATGAAATGTCCTCTTTCCCACGAAGTTTCCCACAAAGTTATACACCCTTCAAAAGCTCTTTGTCTGCTCTTTAAAATGGTACCAAACACATTATGGGAAAGAGTACATTTCATCATTAAAAATAAGCTTTGAATTTTCGTACGAACTTTTGCCTCACTCGATATAAATACTCCAGCACTCGGGTCAAGTCACTTGACTCGAGTGCTGGAGTAATTGATTGATTTGCTTAGGTGCTCCAAGAAAAACTCCTTTATAATAAGAAATTCTATGTTTTGGTTAGTGGAGCTGGGCAAAAAAATCCTCCTACATCCAACTTTTTATTTATTTTTGGTTCTATATTGGACTTTTTAGTCTAATTTTGCAGTTAACTTTGCAGGTCAACAACGTCATCCAGTTGGTCGCCCATTTGCATTGTGTTGACAACAGCACTAGGGGTGGATTTAATGAGGGGCGCCCATCTAAATATGTTCTTGTCTTTTTTAATGTATGCAATTCTGCTGGGTGCACTTGGGAATCCATTATTTTTTCTTGTGCCCCAACTACTTAAAAAAAAGGCCTGAAGAGTTTGTGTGCAGCTTCCTGAGAAAGTGTAGAATTTGTTGGGATTGTTATTATGGGGGGAAGGGCTTACCAAGGGGCACATATTCAAATATTTATTCATAAACAATTATTTTGCGTCCGAAACACCCAACAACCACTGCTATTTTTCACTCCAAAAGCTTTGCTTTTTTTAGAAGAGCAAGAAAACAATTGGTTCTGAGCGCAGTCGTAAAATAAAGGATGGTCGAATTAATATTTCTACTCCTCTTTTTTTGCTTTACAAACGCTTTGTTAGAGGAATAACAGAAAGTTGGGGTGCACTGCAAGTGGTTTTAGTGAGCAGTAGAACCCAAAAAAAAGGAAGGTATTTATGACTGCATATGCGGACAATTTAATTGAGGCTTTAGGGGATTGGTGATGATGCATATTCTCTTCGGACTCCGGCCTCTTTTTTTGTTGCAATTCTTCGGATAACAATAATAATAAATGGTGACACTACTAGTAATTCGGATGCAGAAAAAGGGCTCTTGAAAAAAAGTTTCATTAAAAGTTACTGGCTTGTTCCTGAAACACTTGCTTGCCGTCGAAAGTTGAGCTCTTTGTCAAATGAAGTCTATTAGAGGTAACTTTGCCCCTAGAAAAGGGCTAAAAAACCTGTTTTGGCGCTACTAAATTACCGTATTCTCTCTAATAGAACCACACCTCCCCCCCCCTAATTCAACATCGTGTTTTTGGCATTGTGTTTTTGGCCTACTTTTTCCAAACAAGTGTTAGGCAAGTTACCACCCAATTTATAGCTAAACCAATAAGCTACAGTCTGAGTGGTAACTTGCTCGGGAGTTGTCTCCAGAAAGTAGGCTGAAAACACAATGCCAAAAACACGATTTTGAATTAGGGGGTGTGGTTCTATTAGAGAGAATACGGTATGCCCCTCCCTTTTAAAAATTTTTACTTTTACCATGTTTTTCTCACTGGACCAGGGCAAAAAAGGCTCTAAATGCATTTCTTTCTCAAGAATCTGGCTTGGATTCATCTCGTGAGTAAGTGGGTGCGCGTATCTCTTTAAACTTTAAAACCTCCTTGCCACCTGACGGCGGTAACGGCGGCTTGGGTAGTGCAGTATGATACAGTAGTGCCAGCTTTTTTTGAGAAAAAATAATAGTAGTAGGAAAAGACTGGTCGATTGGAGCACTTACACTGTGCCCCTCCCCTCCAGCACTAGATTACACTATACAGTCAAGTATCGATTTAGTGCAGTCTCGATTTAGCGTATATTTTGTCTGGTACCCAGCACCTACACTAAATCGATACTCGACTGTACCCCCAGCACTCGATTGCACTCGATTACACTATATAGCACTATATTTTACCCCACTACAATTACAGTGATCTCTTTCTGCAGATGTTGATGGACTGCGCGACGCCTATGAAAGTGGTGAAAATTTGGACTGCTCTATTCTCGATGAAGACAGACAAAACGAATCTAAAAATGACGAACAATCATATACCAGGTATCATGATGTGAACAAGGCCATTGACGATGGTATAGACGATGGATTTGTCTTTGTTCGTAAATAGTGACTTTGTTTTGAGTAATGACTTTTTTCGTACATCTGTATTGCTATAAATTATAAATAAAGAGTAGGGTATAGGTATTTTGTTTGAGTGCTGGGAGTGTAGTGTAATTTGGCTGCTCGATTCCTTTAGCAAAAGTTTGCTGGAAATTCTAAATTTCAGCTGGGAAATCAAGCTTCTGCCCTTTTCATTGCCAAGTTTTTATTTTCAGATACTGGTTTTGGCGTAGGACGTGGACAGAATGGAGCCGAACGAATACCTCTTTGCGATAAAAGCGACTTCAACCTTGCTCTGTATG
The DNA here is from genome assembly GCA_000981365.1 of Subanguina moxae. NCBI lineage: Eukaryota > Metazoa > Nematoda > Chromadorea > Rhabditida > Anguinidae > Subanguina > Subanguina moxae. The sequence continues at coordinate 7,576 of BBSZ01007508.1, read as the reverse complement.
AGGTTCTTATTGAAGATGTTTCTGGAGTTTTGCAAAAAAGAAGCTTCTTAAATTTTTAGGATGACTACAATGCCCAGGGTCAAAGCATCGGGAAAATGTTGCGCTCTCTGTCTTTGTACAACTCTATTCTTCCCAGTGCTGAGGATGCTGAATCGGCTACTTCCAAGGCGTCGGGTCAGCCACAAAAAAGGCCTTGTTCTTCCACTTCTTCCAACCAGCAACAGGTCCAACTTTTTCGAATGACACTTGCTTTTGACTGGTAAACTTATTGGCTTTCAGCCTGTCAAGTTGGGCACTGTTATGGGAGTCTTTATGCCATGTCTACAGAACATTTTCGGAGTTCTCTTCTTTATTCGTCTGCCATGGATTGTGGGTACTGCAGGTATATTAGAAGCTGTGGGTGTGGTGCTTCTCTGTTGTAGTGTGGTCAGTTTTGCTATCCAAATTGTGAAACTTCTTTTCTGTTCTTTAGACTTTCCTCACTTCCATTTCTCTCTCAGCAATAGCTACGAATGGTGTGGTGTCTGGTGGTGGTCCTTACTATATGATTTCAAGAAATTTGGGCCCCGAATTGGGTAATTTTGACTCGCCTATTATTTGACTCCAAGTAATTTTTGATGTGTTTAGGAGGTGCTGTTGGTATTCTATTTTACTTAGGCACTACAATCGCAGCTTCTATGTATGTTATTGGTGCAGTGGAAATATTTCTGGCAAGTGATTTTGACTCTTTTGATCCTTGCTTGGGGACTCAGACAAACCTCTTCTTTCTATAGTGTTCATTTCTCCATTTAAGGTCTATATAATGCCTGAAGCCAAGATTTTCGAAGACACTTATCACAACTTTCGTCTATTCGGTTCAATATTACTTGTAATACTTGGATTGATTGTGCTTGCCGGTGTTAAAATTGTCAACAAGTTCGCCTTACCAGCTGTGCTTATTGTGGGTTTTACACTAGTAAGGCCTGATTAAGTTATTTCACTTGTTTCTTTTAGGTGATTGCATGTATTTTCTGCACCTTCATTGGTATTTTTCTCAAGTTCAACGGCACTGACAGCTTGCAGTAAGTTATTTAGTGTTATCTTATAAATCACATGTAATCTTAGGTTCTGCATGGTGGGCAATAGACCGGTCAACTTAGCTGGCTTTGAAAGGCATCATCATTATGTTCCTAACTGCACGTTGGAAGGTCTGAAGCCAGTGTTTTGTGTGGAAGCTCAAACGATGCCAAACACTACTACTGCCAGACCAGGTTGACTTTATTATTGCAAAAATTTCTTACGGAAGTCATTCTCTTTACTTTTCAGGCCGAGTCTTTTCGTACGCTCCTCCACCAGCTTCCTGTGATCTCTATTTTGAGAGAGTTGTGCGCAGTGATCCTAAGGCCATCCGAACAAAGGTGGTCATTTTCGATTGAAATCTTTTAAAGCAGTATGTCAAAGGTCATTTTTAGTCAGCAATTCCTGGAATCTCGAGCGGTGTTTTTTGGGACAATTTGTGGAGCAAATACAGCCGAGTGGGTGAACCTTTGACCAAATTGGATGCGAAGAAAGAGCCGCGAGCAGATCCATCATCCTTTTGGGTTTTCGCTGACACAGCTACTTCTTTCATGGTCTTAGTGGGGGTCTTTTTCCCTTCGGTCACTGGTAGGTATTTTTTAAAAAATGTGTGAAAACCAATTACTATTTTTTACTTATTTCCCTTTTCATCGTTACCTTGCTTTAGGAATTATGGCTGGCTCTAACAGATCGGGCAATTTGCGAGATGCTTCCAAATCCATACCCGTGGGTACTTTGGGCGCTCAGCTCACGACTTCAGTGGTCTATTTGACGGGTGCTGTGCTGTTCGGTTCTTCAGTGGCTGAGATGTTTATTAGAGACAAGTTCGGGCAATCGGCAATGGGCAAACTGGTTATCGCTGAGTTGGCTGTCCCACTGCCACTAGTCATTTTGGTAAACTATCGATGAGAAGTGTGTAAGAGTGTATTTGAATGTGCTGAATATTCAGATTGGTTGCTGTTTCTCAACTATTGGTGCTGGGATGCAGTCTCTCACGGGAGCTCCTAGATTGCTGCAAGCCATCTCGGCAGATGATGTGACACCTTTTCTGAGGCCTTTTCAAGTGACTGACCGGAGGGGAGAACCCATCAGAGCCATTTTCTTGACGCTTTGCATTTGCGAGCTGGGCATTCTCATTGCTGTAATTGAAAACATCACTGCTTTGATCACACAGTTTGTTTTATTAGGTTGCAGTATGTGGTAAACTTGGTCAATTATTTTCCAGATTTTTCCTTATGTGCTATTTGGGTGTGAATGCAGCTTGTGCCCTGCAAAGTAACTTTTTTTTGTAAAAGTTACTTGTATCCTTAAGTAGGTTGGTTTAGGTGTCATGAAAGCACCTGGTTGGAGACCTTCCTTCAAATATTTTCACTGGTGAATAATAATTACAAAATGAGATAATTTCCAAGCTTGAAGTCGTGCAGTAGCTGCTCAATTTATATTTTGGCCTGCCTTCTTTTCTTCCCTTGCGTCCTCCCAAGTGCTTTCGCCAATCGCTTACAAAAGAACTTCTCTTCTCTATGCTACTTGATCGGTTTGTCGAGAATGGCCAAGAGCTTTGCATCCAAGTCATTATGTGAAAATGACTCCTGAATCATATCTAATAACTTTTTGTTTCTTGGATAGTTTAGAAGCTTTGGTCCGGCTGGTTTGCTTACCCTCCAAATGTTTTAGGTAGTTTCAGAGTTTTTATAATGTTTTGGGAGCTATCTTGATGATTTGGAGGCTTCTCCGTTGTTTTGGGTAAGGTCTTATAGGAACATTCTTACAAGAAAAATAGCGATGAAGGTTGTCATAAATCTACACAAAATAACAAAGCACAAACAAAATAAGACAATATATACGCGAGAAACACAAAATGTCCGTTAGAGGTACTTTTTACATAAAAAACCATGCATATTTCACTACAAGTGAAAATTTCGAATCGATTTGAAACCTAAATCACAGTCACAGTCACACTTTTCCTCTTTATTGGACATGTCGTCGAATTGCCGTAACTGAAATTTTGAGTTTAAAGTTTCATAATAGGTGTTTTATTTTGCAGGACTCTATCCACCCTTGGTGCCTTTCTGTGTATTGCTGTAATGTTCATTAGTGCCTGGTATTTTGCCCTCATAGCTATCTTCATTGGCGCAGCTGTTTATAAGTACATTGAATATGCGGGAGCAGAGAAGGAGTGGGGAGATGGTCTCAAAGGTGACTTTTATCCAACAATTTTTTTGTCGTTAAAAATTTATATTGTTTCCAGGCTTGGGTCTATCTGCCGCTCGTTTTGCCTTGCTCAATGTGGACAGTCGAGCAGTGCAACATACTAGAAATTGGCGACCCCAACTTCTGGTGCTATTCCCTGACTCTTCCTCGTCCGCCAGGCAGATCTATAAGAATGTGGAGCAAACTCGTACTGGTCTGCTCAACTTTGTGGCACAGCTGAAGGCAGGCAAGGGACTCACTTTGGTGGCTGAATGCATCCAAGGAAGCTACACAGCCATGGCTGACCAAGTGCCTCAATTTAAACAAGTGAGTATCTTTAATAGACAAACCAAATATTCCAATATTTTATATGTTCGACAACCTCATATATTTTCTAACAATATTCTATTTTATATTTTAGAATTTGAGTGAAGAGCTTAAAAGGCACAAAATTCGAGGGTTCAGTGATGTGGTGGTGTCAGAAAACTATTTGCATGGAGTCTCTTGTCTGATCCAAACCTCTGGACTAGGAGGTCTTAGGCACAACAGTGTGGTAGTTGCCTGGCCTGACCAGTGGGCTCAGTCCGATTCTCTGGCTGAAGCCGTCCATTTCTCCAACGTTATTCGAAATATTTGTAGGCTTTTGAGAGTTTAATTTACCAAAATGACTTTGATCTACAGCCGCCAACAAATGCGCTATTCTGGTGCCGAAGAATGTGCAGAACTTCCCTCATTCCAACGAAAAAGTATGTGTTCTACCTCTCAAAAACTTTGGTAGCTTTTCAATCCAAATTTGTGCTTTCAGTTGACTGGCACTATCGACGTCTACTGGGTGGTTCATGATGGAGGTGAACACATTTTCTATTTTTTGTTTTATTCGAGTTTCTGTTGAATTATAAAAGAAGCGTTCTGGCCTTATTAAAGAATCAGGCCCATTTTTTGCATTGGAGGACCAAAGTAACTTAACCTAAAAGGGTACGTGGCTATATTTGAAAGACCAAAAAAGGTAGGATTTGAACGTAGTTTTGTTGACTGGGGACTACTGCATAAATAAACTCTGGTGTGCATACATGTTTTATGAATCCAGAGTCACTTTTGAGTGATTTTTGTCTAAGGTATGTGTGTGTGCATCTTAACCCCAATCCTCCAAGCCCTTTGCGCCCCCGGAGTGGGCGTAGGAAGCGCACAGACTTACCTCAGGCATGAATCCGAACAAGACTCTTGAAAAAATGTATTTTAAGAGTCTTTTTGCCAAGCTCGAGTAAAAAAACATAGTAGAATAACACTAAACCACCACTTTTTGAATATCCGCGTACCTTTCTAGGTTAATTTACCTTGGTTCCTCAAGGCAAAGAGTCAAAGGAGTTGTAATAGATGCACCACAAAAAAGGTTGCAAAAAAAAACAGGGGGGGGGGGTAGGACCAAGGCAAAAAATGGGCCTGATTCTTTAATAGGGCCGTCTTTTGTGTGGCTTAGCTTGTGGCACATATTACAATGGTAGCCAAATTTCATTTTCTGCAGGTCTTCTGATGCTGCTTCCATTTCTGCTGCTCAAAAGCAAAACTTGGAGAAACACTTCAGTGCGCCTATTCACCATCGCCCAACCAGAAGACAACACTGTGCAGATGAAGAAGGACTTGGAGCGCTTCCTCTACCATCTCAGGTAGGCAACACGGCTCACAAATGCTCTTTAAAAAAAGTTTGCAGAATTGAGGCAACGGTGAAAGTGATTGAGATGCTTAGCTCAGATATCTCCGAATACACTTATGAGAGGACACTCAAAATAGAAGAGCGGGTGAAGCTACTCAAGGAGATGCACCCCAAGGACAAAGTGGCTGACATCCAGGCCACTATGGACGAGGTGGTGCTCGAGAGGAAGTATTCCAAAGCCGGCGACAGGAGACTCTCCAACATGGACAGTGAAGAGGTGGATTTAAAATTGGTAATGGTGAAAAAGTATTCTTTACTTTGTAGAAAATTAGATCTCAGGATGTGTCCAAAGTGCCGACCAATGTTGCGGCTGCAGAAGATGTTATCGGCAGTTTGGGCAATAAAGTGCGCTTCAGTGAAAACTCCGTGGAGGTTGGTTGCTCAACCCTATACATTAGTACCAGATTTTCCTTTCAAAAATAGGCACTTTTATTCCACCCTACTAGAGTCGATTTTTTCTCGATCTTATGAGGGGTCTTCAACTGCAATATTTCCATTTTGCAAACTTGTGACATTGCAGATCAAACAGCCGACCATTGATGAAGACGACATGTCGTTGGAGAAAGGTGGTTGCACACCTGCTTCCAATCCTCTGCATCTGAAGCCAGGCACCTACAATGTGCGTAAAATGCACACAGCTTTGAAGTTGAACGAGTTCATGAAGGAGCACAGCCATGATGCCCAACTCATCATTGTAAACTTGCCGGGCCCTCCAGAGGATGGCTATGACTCTTATTGTTAGTTTTATTTTTCTTTAATCTACAACCAATCTTCCAAAGCACCCACTTTAGACATGGAGTTCATTGAAGCCCTAACAGAAGGTATCCGAAGAGTCTTGCTAGTCAGAGGAACTGGCACGGAAGTGGTCACCATCTACAGTTAAATAAACTACCGTATTCTCTCTGATAGAGCGCCCCCCCCCCTAATTCAAAACCATGTTTTTGGCATTGTGTTTTTGACCTACTTTTTGCAGACGACTCTCAGGCAATTTACGACCCAACTTGTAGCTGAAACAATAGGCTATAATTTAAGTGGTAACTCGCCTAAGACTTGTCTGGAAAAAGAAGGTCAAAAACACAATGCCAAAAACATGATTTTGAATTAGGGGGGAGGCGTTCTACTAGAGAGAATACGGTAATTGTTAGAATAGAGTCAATTAAAAGATGTAGGGTGGTGCAAAAAACTGGAGGATTTTTTTTATGTAGCTAGCTCTGTTTTCCCCATAAGAATGGATAAGTTAAAAGCTGCACAATTTACCTACATCCACAGCCTCCCAACATTAACCGCAAGAATCCTAACAACAACTGTATTTCCTTCACTAAAGAGACAGGCTTCCTTTGCAAAGCTTTGAAATGCCACCGACCTTCTTTGGCTTCTTAACTTCCCAAAAGCCGGTCTTAAATATTGGTGCAGAGAGATAAGTGTTACAAAAGCAGCCACTTTCCATAAATAGAGAAAGACAGATTAAACGATCAAAACTAAACAGCAATTCAAAAACTAACAAAAAAAACGCCAAATTTTTTTGTACCACCATTTAGCTACCACTCAAGTTCGATGCCATGCAGGGTCCACCTATTTATTTACCAAATTTTTTTGATACATTTTGCCAACTTATGCAGATGACTTGTGAAAGTGGGTGAGATGAAGTAGTTTATGTTTTCACTCCATTTTTCAAATATTTTAAAAAGACTGGAACTATATTTATCGGGTTGGTGCATAATTATCCGCGGTTTTTTAAGGCAAAATATGGAAATTGTCGACTAACCAAAAGACCGATTTTCTGTGACAAAAGGGGATGGAAAATAGTTTTTTTTTAACCTATTAGAAATGCTTAGAAGGACCTAAAAACAGAGGGACCAAGACAAAAAACTCTGTACCTAGTTTTTGATTAGTTTTTAAATTGTTGAGTCAAAAAAAAATTATAAATTCTAACAGGTATGGAACTTGAGTGACATTACTATATAAAAGAAAAGGCTGTAGGACCTTTTTATAGTAAATTTTTGATGCAAATTCTTTTGTTCATTCCACATTCAAATTGAGCAACTATTTTTCAAGTTTGACCACACAAAATGTTGCTGATAAGCCTACATTTTGAGTGCTCAAACCTTAAAAATAGTTGGCCTTCATAGGAGCTGATAATCAAAAGAAATTAATCGAAAATTTGACTATAAAGATCGATTAACTATAATATCGGGTGGTTCGTACGAAAATTCAAAGCTTATTTTTAATGATGGAATGTGCTCTTTCCCATAATGTGTTTGGTACCATTTTAAAGAGCAGACAAAGAGCTTTTAAAGGGTGTATAACTTTGTTTCAACAAATGATCAAAATGGCCACCTTCGGCCGCAATACAACAACGGAGACGCTTTGGAAAATTATCAATTGCTTTCTTTATCATATCCAGTGGAAGACGTCTCCATTCTCGTACCAACCACTCTTTGAGATCAGCGATGGTTGGGTGAGGCTCTGAGCACGCTCTCTTCTCCAGTTCCGATCAAATAAAGTAGTCCATCACGTTTCCTCCATCGTCCCGAGTCCAATGGGTGTTGACACTGTTCGAGTCCAGAAAGTTCTGCTGAATCCATTGCTGAGTTACGACTGCCCGATGGAGCTCCATCC